>BCHH01000031.1:0-12805 GCA_001599595.1 Beverwykella pulmonaria | reverse complement strand
ATATCTTTGTAATATGCGCTCATATCCTGACTGTATAGCGTGAGCTCTCCCTGCGTAGGTTGGGTGAAAGCAGTTCCAGCAGCATTAGGAACGGCCGTTGGACGAGGAGGTTTCTCAGGTTTGTTGAGAGGACGATAAGGTTGTTCGGGATTGAGATACTCCCATACGCCTCCTGATTGAGCGACTCGCTTGACCACAAAGATCCAGTGCTCCCAGTYGGGTTTTCCTCGAAGAATGGGTTCGGTGGAAGACATATTGACGACGAGGTTGATAGGTAGGATCAAATAATAAACAACGGTGATAGTCAAACGATATTTGATAGTGCGGTTAGGCGCGAACCGGGCTCATAACTGTAAGCTGGAGGGCGGAGGAAGAGGTGTCAAGATGTGTATTGTATGTGATGTATGTACAGCTGATATATATATGTGACGGACTGATTAGTCAGTGGCATATCCACGTGACATTATGGTGTCCTCGGCTTACACATATATATATCAGCTGTACATACATCACATACAAGACACATCTTGACACCTCTTTTCTTCGCCCTCCAGCTTACACTTATTGTTCGGGAGGATTGAGTATCCTTCTACGCATCTTGTACAAGGTCGGCCTCGAGTGTGTTCTCCGTTGTGCTCTTTATACTCTCATTCATCTTTTCTAACAGGAGAGACTGGACCTCTTCATGACAATGTTTCCGAGCAAACCAAACGCAATCTCTTCCGGAGAAATCCTTAGATAGAGGAGAAGCGTTATGCTCCAGAAGGAGTTTGACAAGGCCAGTGTTTTGGCGAGCTGTATCTGTGGCATATGACAGTGGCGTCCGCCCATCTTTGTCAGGCAAGTTCAGGTGTTCCCGGCTTTGCTGCAAAAGTAGTCTTACCACGGAGTCGTAACCCTGGCTACAGGCGTGAGAGAGCGGAGTTCTACCGGCGTCGTCTATCGAGACAGGTGATGCTCCTTCATCGAGTAGGGCGCGAACAACTGCCTCCTTCCCTTGTCCTGCTGCGTAAGATAATGCTGTTCGGCCTTCTTTATCACTAGCGTCTCTATCGGCATCTTTGCGGGCTAGTAGCTGCTTGATAATTCCGAGATGACCCTGTGCGGCAGCCCAAGTGAGAGCATCCTTGCCCCACCAATCTCTTAAGTTGATTGTGAGGTCAGGTCGAGCCATCAGCTGAGTAACCACCTCGTTATGTCCCTTGCCAGCTGCCCACAACATAGCAGATCCGCTTTCAACTCCTCCAGAATCTGCGGAGACATCATCTCGTGCAAGAAGGAGCTTCGTCACAGCAGCGTGTCCAGCCTTTGCTGCCCGCCAAACAGGCGTTCTACCCTCCTCATCTTCCCTGTCGGCAACTACATCGGGGCAATCAAGTAAGACTTCAACTACTTTGTCGTGTCCTTCTCCGGCTGCCCACGATAAAGCTGCTCTTCCATCCGCATCCTGAATGTCGACAAGAATGCCTGGCTGAGCAATCAACGTTTTGACAATTTCAACGTGGCCTCCCTTTGCTGCCCATATGATCGCTGTCTGGCGAGAACTGTCCGCATAGTTGATAGAGACATTCGGATTCTCTAACAGTAGAGCTACGACACCATTGTGACCGTGTGTTGCAGCCAGGATTAAAGGCGTACGCTTGTTGCTGTCAGTCGAATTTGCATCCATACCTCTATGTATAAGATCAGAAACGAAGACATCGAGCCCAAAGTATGCTGCCAGGTGAATCCCCTGTATATCACGAGGTCCATCGTGACTGTAACCGGGGTATTTGTATTTTGGAATGAAAAGAGACTGAGCGGAGCTCTCGACTTTTCGTCGTTGAATAAGGAATGATATTGCTTGAGATTTAACCTCATGCTGCGTTTTAAGACTGGCATGGATGCCCCAGAACTCTGACGCATAGTTAAACAGAGAGAACTTCTGCAGCCGACCTTCGAAAACTTCATCGGTATCACAGAACGAGGAGAAGCAGTTAAATGATAGGTAGGTAAGACAGATGTCCGCAAGGTTGCGAGGTCCGTTCTGGAATTTAGTGGGTTTCAGGCGTTCGAAAAACTCTCTTGTAGTGTCATGGACAAAGCGCACCACATCGCTTTCTTGGTCGATGATAACCAGCCCGGCGCAAGTGGAGACGAGGTCTTCCGCATCTGCAAAGTTGTCTTCGTCCAACTCCGGCTTTCCGAGCTCGACTGCAAATGCATGGCGAAATTCACCAACTGTGAGCGGTCGCTGAACACATACAACCAATGTGAGCACCTGATTTGCAAGATCCCGCAACCCAGGCTCTTGTAAATCGATTCTCTTAAACGCTTCATCATATGCACTTTTCAGAGCATCGGAGCCTTGCGGTAGTCGTCGTAATGCGGTCTTTATCGCCTTTGGGCTTGCTCGACCGATGAGAGACACAAGGTGGAGTCTTGCAAGAAGGAACCTGTTCCTCATTCTATCAGTTCTCTGATTTGGTAGTAAGATCATCTAGACAGTGCATACATTCCATTGACGACATCACAGATTTCCTGGACAATAGTGTCCTGTAGAGAGGTATCTCGCTGCACACAGCTTGCGAGACGGAACATATTTCCCTCGAGGTATTTCCGCACATCGCTTCGCTCGGCACTAATCTCGATGTTGGACACTGCGGAAAACTTCTGTTGTAGTAATGGCACAAACCGGGACGTAAGCAGGATCTGAAGAGGAACTGCTTCCTGCAATGACTGCAATGCATTCATGAAGAGGTATCGAATACCGTTGTCCTCTGAACATTCGTCAATTGCATCCACTATCAGGTACGTCCTGTCGTTATCCTCTAGTTGCTGTTGCAATAGATCAAGAATATCCTCTGCTGTCGGGTTCATTCTGAGGTGAGAATGGCGGACGTAAGCGTTGACTATGTGATTTGGAAGTCTCTGCTTTCTGTGAACTAGTTGTCTTAGAAAACTTCCCAAAAGATTCAGCAGCGTCTGCTCTGTCTTATTTCGGAAGTTAAAGTAAATATAAGCAAGCCCAATTCTAAGATCTTGCGAATTGCGTTCGCATCGCTCGTTCCAGATGTGATCGACTACAATTGATGCGATGGTGGTCTTTCCGGCACCCGGGATACCAGGGCAGAAGAGGATACGAGATGATCCATTGAGCCACTGAAGGAAGGATTCTGACTGCAGAAACCATTGGCCAGTGCCGAACTGACGCTGAGAGACAATATCACTATGCTGATAGGAGAAGTCAAGCGGTGAGAGCCAATTTAGGATAGCCTGTCTTCCAGGTACTGCGCACGATGTGAGACAGCCACATTCGTTGGCGAACATGCAACTTACTGTTAGATGAAACTTCAATATCTTTCAGTTTGTCTTCTATTGCCTTTACTGATGTCTCGACTGTTGAAAGTTGGGTACCCAGCGCTTTTGAAAGACCACTGGTCAAGTTAGAAAATCCTGAGCAAATATATTTGGTAGGGCATAATTTAGCCTCGTCTTACATGCTATCTTTTTGAAGGGCTAACGTGATTAGTGATGTTTGCCAGTTGATGCCAGAAAGAAGCTCCTCCAGTTCGCTCTTCGTGAATGGCCAAATAAGACCTTTTCCAAGCTTCTTGAAGCCCGTCGCAGGCTTTAACTTGGCCTCAAATCTTTGCAAGGTAGCTTCCATAAGGTCAAGAGGCCCATTTTTAGCAACTAGCTGCTTGAACACAATGCTCCACTCCTGACCCAACTGGAAATCTTCTGCGATGTCGTGTAGTTGGTGCAGTATTCCTCTAGCTGCGCTGATTTCTAGGAGTGCTTTCTGGCTTTGCTTGGATGAAGATCCGCCAACTTCAATGATATATTTGGAGACAGATTTGGCGAGATCAAGAACCGTGATGATGCTTGCCGTAATACCAAGTACTTCCATAGCTAGGTCACTACTGCACCAGCGTTGTATGCGTGATTTTCGATGCCGTCTTTGAAGATACAATCCAAGGCTCGTTGATATACAAGGACAAGGGAATTGAGGGACGGGATCTAAAAAGGTTCTGGGTCACATCTCGCATTTGCCTGCTCATCGGGTTAGTTCAGGTGCCATCATGGCAAGTTTAGTAGGCAATAGACGCACGCCATCAGGCTAACAAGACGCCATCGACATATCGCAAGATCGTTAAGCTAGCCTATATAGTTTCCGCCACCATATGGTTTCCGCCACCCTCATCAAAACGTGAATTCTCGCGATTATTACCCACACCACCTTCTAACAATGGATCCTAGAGAGCTTGCTATACAATTAGCTATCCACGATTACAATGCGCGTATTTATACGAGTCAAAGCGCCGCCGCTAAGGCGTACGGCATCCCTCGTTCCACACTACGCGATCGATTGAATGGCGCGACAAATAGCACCACCAGCCATCAACACCAGCAGCGGCTGAGCCCTAAACAAGAGGAATTCCTAGTTGAATGGATACTTGAAGAAGACGCTCGAGCCTGCCCTCCCTCACACGCCAGGGCTTGAGAAATGGCCAATCAAATCTCACGCATGAACGGCGACAAAAATCCTATTGGCTAGCTCTGGCTCTCACACTTCATCCAACAGAATCCGCGTGTTGCATCTGTGATTGGCAGGAAGATAGAGGCTCAGAGAGCTGAGGTAGCTACACCTAAGCAGGTGCACGCGTTCCTAGAGCTCTTTGAGCGTACTTGACAGAGGCTTAATATACTAATGGAAGATGTATACAACATGGATGAGACAGGATGCGCCCTAGGAGTATGTACGAACTCTAGAGTCCTTGCTAGTGCATTGAAAAAGAAGGCTTATATCAAGTCTCTAGAGGATCGCGAGTGGGTGTTAGTAATTGAGTGTATATCGGCGACTGGCAAAAGGCTACGCTGCCTTATTATCTTCAAAGGCCAATCTCTACAGACCACGTGGTTCTCGCCTGAATCAGTGCCTGATCTATACTATACAACCTCTAAGAAGGGCTGGACATCAAATGCTATTGGTACTAAGTGGCTGCGGCATATATTGCGCCGTAGCAAAGTGCTACTTTGCGCGAATATACCACTGGCATGGGTGGAAGGCTTGGATGCATGGTGCAGGGAACAGGTCTTGGTTTCTCTGTCAGCTGCTTGCTTCGTCATCACTCAACGCGGTATATATATGGGGACCCGAACACGACACCCACACATCTATCGTAACCATCGGACACATCAATCGGCAACGACCACATCGCACGATCAATCAACGATACACAAACTGACTCCAAACGAGACCAGGAATGCTTCATCTGTTTTTCATCATTCCTTCATCTTTTATTTGGTTTGGTAGCTAGATACAACGAAATTGCAAACAGTCTACTGCCAAACCTCCATCTTGATTCTTCTCTCCCGCCGTTTAGTGCATTGCTGCTTCGGACATCGCATGGCTGCGAGTCGCCCTCCTACCCCCGTGTGATCATTTTGTTATCACACACCCTTTACTCCACCACAATATTCCTTCTAGAAACTGCTCGGCCAAGGGCTCAGCATATCCTCCTTATCCTGGACGGCCACGGCAGCTATGTTAACATAGAGTTCCAATAGCTCTGCAAACAGAATCAAATTAAGCTTCTCTACTTGCCTTTCCACTCATCGCACATCTTACAGCCTCTAGATCTGGCTCCTTTCTTAGTTATTAAGTTAGCCTATCAAAACTAGATTTGAGATCTAGCATCACTTGATGATGCTGCACTAGTTAAGAAGCAACAATTTGTTGAATGCTATAGCAAAGCTAGAGATCAAGGCCTTACAGAAAGAGTAATTTGTGCAGGCTGGCGAGCTACAGGCATCAGCCTATTAAACATAGAGCTAGTAGTAGGCTCCTTACAGGTTTAGCAGAGGCCATCTACTCCTAAGTCTCATAGACAGCCTCTACTACTAGTTGATCCGCTTTATAACACGCCTTAGAAACCCCAGGATTTCTACCTTATTTAGCAGAGGCTGCAGCAGTCTGAAAACCTCACGCGCAATACCCGGCTAGTGCTGCAAAAAGCAGGCAAGGCTCTCTCAGCTGCAAACATGAGGGCAGCTGCCCTGGAGGAGAAGAATCAAAGGTTGGAACATCAACTAGAAGCTATTGGCTCTACTAGGTCTCAGAAGCGTATTCAAATTCACCCAAACGAGCGATTTGCCAATGTAGAGAATATCATGGGCGCTATTCAGCAGGCAGCTGCTGAACAAGCAAAACGTAGCAAAACTACTGATGCAGAGGCTGCAGAAAAGGCTGCAATGGCTGCTGCTGCAACTCTTGAATCTATGTGTAATTAATGGCAATTACCTATGTAAATTACAAGGTTGTGGAGAATAATTGTTGGATGGCTGATTTTGGTGGGGCTGGCGGAAACCATATGGTGGCGGAAACTATATAGGCTAGCTTAGTTGATACGGTTTCACTTCGTGTCTGCACATCGTGTCTATAAGCGCCTAGCCGGCATGATGCATATAACGATAAGCTAAAACCCCCGGATTTTAGAGGAGCTGAAGCATCGTGTGGGTAGTTCCGGCAAAAGGAAAAAGAAGTAAATAGTGCTACATACTAATTTTAGAAGCCCCTCTCCAATACGATGGTTCGGTGGATTTTTTTGCGATTACAGAGTCGATCTAATTCGCGGCCTTGCGGTAAGTCGCATGCTTTCTTTTTCTCCTAGCTTGTATATCTTACCCAGCCACTATGTTTAATAATGGACAATCCTTCCAGCAATTGATCAGTCTTTTCGGTTCAGCCTAATGCTAGCCAACACTGTGACGAATTCGCAATTCCTTGAGATTTTACCTACATGGCTCCACATTCCAGATCAACTCACACACCCGCCGCCCTACTTTCCGCAATCCTTAAGGCAACCAAAGACAAGTTGATTCCTAAGACCCGAGACTCGGTCGCTGATGGCGGGGCTCCATTTGGAGCCGCTATCCTCTCGCATTCAGACCTACAGCCAGTGACGGTATCCGTCAATGCTTCTGCAGAATCGCCCCTTCTCCATGGGGAGACCAATTGCATTCGAGAATTCTTCCAGATTTCACCAGAGACACGCCCTGAAACAAGCAGCTGCATCTTCTTCGCCACACACGAGCCTTGCTCTCTTTGTCTGAGCGGATTAGCATGGACTGGGTTTCCTCTCATCTATTACATGTACACGTATGAGGACACGCGTGACCTCCTGGGTATTGGCGGGGACATAGAGATTCTGGAAAATGTGTTCCGTGTGCGGGCACCAGGAGATACCGACGAAACACTTGATGCTCGACCTCTTTATAACAAGAAGAATAAGTTCTTCATTGTGAACTCCCTTGCCGACCTTCTGGATGAAGTCGAAGATATGAAAGAAAAGGAAGGATTCAAGAAGAAGATTCATGAAATAAAAGAGGTGTATAAGGAATTCTCTTCCATCTGGAGGAGCGTAAATGCCGAACTATCAACTTGAACCTCCGACACTGTCTTTTGAATTTGGGAACGATAAGTGGATATGCGTCTGTGGGTTTAGAACCGACGTTTAGTACGTAGAGTGGACCTGGAAGCCTGAACTCTAGATTTTTAGATAAAAGTCTAGTAGATTTGTCAGACTATATACACATACATATATATGTCACGTGAATGTGACCACAGTTTCTTCGCCACCAGGATACATCCACGACACGTATGTATCGATAGACATAGTAGACACAATGACATATATTATCTTCTATCTAACATAGCCTAGGTTTTCATTCCGACGGAAAATATCTAAAACGAATATAAGGTGCTGCTCAGTCGATGCAAGGGTAATACCGCTTCAGCTCTTCTTCTTGTCTTCCGTAAGCTGTCCATTCCCCGTTCTCTTCTATTTCCAGGGCCTGTTTTACTACCGGTCTCGTTCTTGGACTGCCTCCAGTCTCTTCAATTTGAGCCTCTTGCCTAGCAATGCAATTGGAAGCCATCCAAAATGCAACAAGGGAAGGCCAATGGCGTTGAATAAGGCGAGTACGCGAAAACCATGAGCTCTCAGAACGCTTCGGAAGTACGATTAACGATGCTCTCTGGGCGGACACTGGATGCGCGCTTTGGTGGATAGGTAGGTTCCAAGGCCAGGCAGAAAAGAAAGCAGGGTTGGACTAAATCCTTAAACGACTGGAGGAGTTTTATTATTGTGAGTGTGATCCCTAATTCTCAGTAACTCATCACGTTGCGCCTCACTTAGTTAGTCTTTCCTTGGCCGTAATTTGCTTGGGCTGTGATCCAATAACATTTTCACAAAAAGCGAGAAGGCAGTGAGAAGGCAACCTTGCAAATGAGGCTGACTGGACTTGGCGGTGTAGGTAATGTCATTCGGTCATTTGTGGACGGGGTGGACTTCCTTTTCAGCCTTCTGCACACGCAATCGCATGATATCTCACGACGATCGTACGTCCTTGCGGGAATTTCAAGCCGGGGTATCAAAGTGGACGTACGTGTAGAAATGCCACACTCTCGGCAGCTGACGCTGCACTCCAACGCCGAGGTTCTAGGGAAATACTCTTGCTTAGGTAATGTTGGTATCACATGATTTCTCAGCGTTGATATCACGTGATTTCCCCGCTCTGGCGGCAGTCACATGATCAGCTTTCTGAGTCAAGGATCCTCAAGGATCCTCGGCAGTCACGTGATCAGCTTTCTGAGTCAAGGATCCTCAAGGATCCTCGGCAGTCACGTGATCAGCTTTCTGAGTCAAGGATCCTCAAGGATCCTCGTATCTTAGAACCTTAAGAATATCATCACCACACAAGCAGGACACTAATACTACGGTATTGGAGCCCACTGCTACGTGGTAATACATTCAACCAGCCGATTACCTCTACTGTGACCGTGAATAACCTCAGGGTTACCAACACTAATCAGTTTCTTTTGTTTAGGACTCAAGTCTTTGCGCACCAAACAGATCAAACCCCACACTATTCACCCTTAACACAGTCTTGAGGACCACCATAGTTTCTACAACTTTGAGAAACACCCCTCCAACTATCTGCAACCGCGCAGAATCACACCTCAACCTCCCCTCCAAACCTAACAAGATTCAAAACACCCCTCCACAAATCTCCACCCCTCACGAATCTCCACCCCTTCGCAAAGATAACAACCAAGAAGATAACAACCAAATACAAGGAGATAAAGACAAAATGGAAAGATAGCATCAAGATTAATGATAATACAACTAAGGAACAGGTAAATAGATACATAACCTAGAAGTACTTGCAATATAGGACAGCTATAGACAGAGATCTATGGGAATGCTATTAGGAGGACTTCAACACGTTTACAGAAGAGGCCTTCGCTCTTATTAAAAAACGCGACCTCTAGGAGTTAAAGTCATATCTACAAAGCAGAGGCGTACACGTACCTCTAAACAATAAGAATACCACAATTAGAGCATTACTAGTCCAACTTGCTTATAAGGACAAACAACACAAGTAGTTAGACAAAGAGATTAACCTCGCACTTAAGCAGGGCGTTAAATTTAAGTCTAAGCTACTATTAAGAAGGATCTCTAGTACAACTATCAAGCGTGTCCCACAGCAGTCTTAAAACGCACAGCAACCTTCCCCCCAGCATCACCTCTAAGAACCTCTAGTTCACATACAACCACCTACAAATCAGGGACCTGTACAGGGCTATAGCAGGAATCTCGCAAACCTATTAAAGATGTACACAGACAAGTTTAAATACAGCAGAACAGGAGACAGCCTAGACTAGAAGCTAACCATCTTCTACAAAACCTGCAATTGTGCAGATGTACCCCAAGAAGCTTACCTTAAGGCATTTCCTACTATACTAAAGGGAATAGCTGCAAGCCACTTCTACAACACTAACATAGCTTAGAAATGCAGATACAACTTTTAGAGAGTCTGCAGACATCTTCAAAACTTCTTTAAGGGTCCTAGCTTCCATTGCAAGAATCTAGATAAGTAGAACAATGTCTCTCTTTCTAGTACTATTACAGAAAACTTAGGGAAGCTAATTAGTGACTGCCTTAAGCTGTTTATTTCAAAGCTACTGCTGTTGCAACACAGTCTCAAACCCAACCTGCGCACCAACAGTTTCCTCCACAACAAGCTTGTTACTAGTTGCTAAGGTATTCCAGCCTGTTAATACACAGTATTAGATCTACTAGAAGGAGTAGGACCCTTAATTAGCAAGATCTAATTATCAATTATAGCGTATAAGAAGGAGACCCCTAAACTAGTCTAAGCCTACTTCACAGACTACTAATACTGCAAGGATAACAATTAGGAACACTATAACTAAGGCTAAACTTGCAGACATAGACCTCTAGGACAATGCTTTATCTGCAGCAAGGAGGACTGCCACTTATAGAAGCACACAGACAAGGAGCAAGACAAGGCCAAAGCTAAATTCAAGGCTAAGTTTCCTCCACGTTATACAAATTCTAGTTGTTTCCCTTAAAGAGTCAGACAGCACATCGCAGACGTTGAGGACCACAATCCAGACAGTAACTCTGATCTAGACAAATCTTTCAACACACTTATACTTAATATAGAGGATGACAACTTCTACAAAGTCTGCAAAACTTCCAACTTCATTACTTCCTGTAGAGAAATTAACACTGCAAGTGCTATCCTTATAGTAAATAAGTTAACTAACAGAGCTTGCCAACACGCCCTAAAGGTAGACTTTGACTTTAACTCTAACAAAACCTTACATAAACATAATAAAGCTAATCTATTCGCATATAATACAGTGACTAACTCTTATTACACTTCTGCAGAATTCATGGGTATTATAATTAATACAGGAGCTTCCAAGCGCTCTACAGCAGGACACAGCTAGTATCTCGCACTACAAGCTGCCAGCACTAGTCTAAACATTGACAAGTCAACAAAGGGACAAGTCAACGTCTAGTTTGGCATTGGCTTGACCGCGTCTATTGGCTCAATCAAGGTTACTACACCTATTAGCCTTGTTAAGTTCCACGTTGTACTAGCTAATACTCCCTTCCTACTGTGCCTGGCAGACCTAGACAGTCTTAAGTACTACTACAACAACCTTACAGATACCTTAGTATTACACTTAAAGACCATACAAGTTGTACGCTGCTTTGGACACCCTTTCCTGCTATAGGACACTTCTCTCCAAGTGTATCTCTCCCAATCTTTCAACTCCAACCCCTGTTATTTAACTAAAGCAGAGCTACACCGTCTACACTATTAATTTAGACACCCCTTAGTTGCACGCTTAAAACGACTACTTGAGAGGTTAGGACACAACAGCAACACCAAAACTCTAAAGTTTATTACTAAATACTACCACTACTGTTAAAAGCACAGAAAGTTGCCTAGCAGATTTAAGTTTACGCTCAAGGACAATGTCAACTTCAATTACTGTATTATTGTTGACGTAATGTATATTAACGGCAAGCTACTACTCCACATCATTAATCAAGCTACTTAATTCTAAGCTGGCAGATGGCTACTAAACGTCTCAGCACAACACACATGGGACATGCTGCGTAGCTGCTGGATTAATACCTACCTAGGCCCTCCCAACCTAATTGCTTATGACGCTGGCAAGAACTTTGCTAGTAATAAGTTTCGCCAGTACGCTATTAACATAGGAACAGAAACAAAGGCAGTTCTAGTCAAAGCTCACAACTTAGTTAGCTTAGTTGAGCGCTACCACAACCCTCTCTACCACATCTACAACATTATAGTCAGCAAAGTACCTAGTATTAGCAAGGATCTAGCACTGCAGATGGCTTTTAAGGCTCTCAACAACTCCGCAGGACTAGACAGCCTTATACCCACACTCCTAGTCTTTAGAGCCTATCCTCGCATGGCAACTACAGACGCCCCATCTGCTACAGTTACCTAGCGCGCAGCCGCCCTCAAGAAAGCTATAATTGAGATTAACAAAATTTGCGCTAAACGCCAAGTAGCAGATGCACTTAGAATAAGAAACGGCCCCAGCACCACAGCAATCTATAACCTACTACTCAACTCACAAGTACTTGTTTAGAGAGATAGAAACACAGGAAAAGCAGGAAGCTGGACAGGGCCTTATATTCTGTTAAGTCTAGACAGTGAATTATGCACAGTTGAACTACCTAGCAGCCCTACAAACTTCTGCAGCACAGTTATTAAACTATACCTTACAGAATTTAAAGATCTTGGAACTAAGCAGCTAGCACAAGACGCTCCGTCCGCCACGCTTAAGCAATTAAACCCCTGTGAACAGTTAGATCTAGACTAAGGCAACTAACCTTAACCTTAGAAGCAAAAGCGCGGCAGACCTCGCAAGCACCCCACCACAGCTAACACTGCAGATATTACCATCTTTCTGCAAGACAACAATCCTAAAGATAGCCAATATACAGCCTCGCGCCTAAAAGAAATTTTAGGCTTGCTTAAACAGGGCGTATTTAAGCTTACTACACTAAAGGACGTTCCAGCTAGTGCACGCATCTTTGGCTCACGCTTTGTTAACAAAGTTAAGTTTAAAGGCACTAAGAAAGCCTTTGAGAAGTCTAGACTAGTTGTACAGGCCTATAACAACCCCTAGAAGAGCACTGTCCTCACGCAATCGCCTACAATCCAACGTATAAGTCAACGCCTCATCCTCTGTATCACTGCTATAAAGCATAGTACCCCCAACCTAGAGGACAGACTATATGTTAGAGACATATCTTAGGCTTACGTACAAGCTGCTACAAACCTTGTTTAAGCAATCTACATCAGACCTCCCACTAAGCTAATTAAACACTTAGGACTTAAGAATAGCACTGTCCTAAAAGTTATTAAGCCTCTCTACAGCGTTCTAGAAGCAGGAAAC
>BCHH01000030.1:14854-26195 GCA_001599595.1 Beverwykella pulmonaria | reverse complement strand
CAGGACCGTCGTTCAGGACCGTCGTTCGGGGCCGTTGTTCAAGGCTGTCGTTCAGGACCGTTGTTTAGGATTGGTGTCGCGGTGGTTACCGTGACAGGACCGTCGTTCAGGATTGTCGTTCAGGACTGTCGTTCAGGACCGTCGTTCAGGACCGTCGTTCGGCGGGGACCGTCGTTCAAGAACTGTTGATAGGTGTCGCGGCAGTTACCGTGAACAGGGAATACCCCCCCGCCCCCCCCCCCCCCCCCCCTGCCCCTGCTGCTGTGACCCTGGTACTTTTATCCCTGCTTTTGGCAGGGATCTGCATGGGCGCGATGCCGAATGCGGCGCGGGGAATGGGCCACGGGGAATGCCCCCTGGTTTTCTACTTTGGGTCAAGATCGACAGGGCACTAAACCGAATCCGGCACGGGGAATGCATTCCCCGTCATGTCATAGTGGTTAGGAGCTAACAGGTTGGAGGATACTGATATTTGAAGGTCTATTTGTGTGTAGGGATTATCCTGTTGACGAACTTCTCTCTTCACCAGCGCCTTTGTTTTAATCTCTCGGAACGAACCCGGATAGGCTTGACGGCAGCTGTTGCTACATACGGCATTAAATGCGGGCAGCACAACCTCGTCCGTCCATATACCCAACACATAGTCATCTAAGTATTGCGTCCGCGACTCTTTAGTCTTGCCATAACTATCTATGTACTTTGTTGGCATTCCAGGAAAATATACCATACACGACCAACGTGCGTCTTGACATAACAATATACACTTGTCATGTTTAAGATTAACCCCAGGGATATAGATGCGTTGGTTTTGTTGAATACTGCGCATAAACAGTAGCATAAATAAGTATTAAACATCATTCCAGAATACGCCAAGGCTAGTAGGAGAAAATAGTACGCTGTCCACGTCAAAAACGCGTGAAAGTTGATAATTAGGAACCTCCTAGAGAAATTTGGCTTTAGATAGCCAGAGATTCAATGTCAGAGGCGCATTAGGGTTCTGTTGTTGGGCATCTAGATTGTGACCTGTTAATAATGCTTCCTAGTTATGCTTTAGAGGCTAGTGGGTATAAGAGGACAGAATGCGTGGCAGACTAATAGGCTAGAATAGTGTATCCTTATTGCTAGTAGGTTGGCCTATACGCGCAGTAATAAGATTCGCAAGTTGCTTCAAGGTAATACTATTACAACAGGGCAGGGTATAGCATAAACATCCATTAGAGTAACAGTGCTAGACTTGCTGGCCTGCAAGAGTTGCAGTATTAGGTCTTCTGTTGGTAGAATCATTAGAGAGTGATGTGCTGCTAACTACTAAGGGACGTCAAGCCACAGGTTGAGATCTCACAAACAGCGTAGGTTCATCCTCTGCCCCAGACAGATAATACTAATCCTTGTTGTCTTTAAACAGTATAAAATCCTCTTGCTTAGATAAGGCTACAGAGCAAGGCGCTAACGCAGGTAAGGGTGAAGGGATGTTATTGTATAATAAAAAGTCTTTGTTATTGTCAAGCTCTTAATTAGGGTGGTAATCAGATACGTTTTCGTCAGACAGCACAGCATCTTCAATAGTGCTCTGCTGTTGAGGATTCTCTGTATAGCTTATTAGTATGTAGTCAAGAACTGTGAAATTTTATTTAAGTAGTCTTCCTAGCAACATATACCACTCTCTAGAGTAGTACAGGATATATAGGGGTTTAGGAAATAGTATTTCTTAAACCCCCAAGAAGGAGAGAGTCTAATAAAATCTATGTCTTATACCTGAGTGTATCGCCAGCCGCGGATAGGGCGCGTCGCTAATAGGCGAGCGATTGGTTTGTAATAGCCTTGGGCTGCCATACTGTACGCCATAATTAGATTCTTGACTATCACTGTTGTTAAATAGTTCAAAAGGTATAGAGGGAATGCCATAACAAATAGGGTCTATAAAAAGCAGTGGCAGAGGGGTGGAGAAAGACAGGGTTTTGACATTGTGCGATAGACTTGTTGGCCTAGGTGTTCATTCAAGCGGTGGGTTAGGGACAAGTTAGTACTCTTAAACAAAAGATAGACAGGATTCTAGAGGTATTAGTAACAGAAACTAGATAAAGCTACGCAGCAAATACTATTACGTTGTGCAGTGGGTTGTCCCTCTAGGGCACGCTGCTTCTATGAATTCCTGCTTCTCTGGACGCTAAGAATACTGCTTGCACGCTTTGCTGCAACGGCCACGCCTAGCTCTGTATATTTAGCAGGGCGTCCTTGACGCATAGTAATCAAGCTACTGTGTCTGTGTCGCTCACAATAGTATTATTAGCGTATTAGCATCTAGCAGAAAATTTTCATAGTAGCGGTTGATCAATTGAAACTGATTAGTCATGCAGTCACTTCACGTCACGTAGATCAATTGAAAAGTGAAGGTTATTCTTAGACTATGTAGGTATAGACTCTGGTAGGAAAGCTCTAATTAATCCATATAGACAGTCTAGACTTAACCATTAGAGTGTCTAATGCAATCCATTATCGCCATGTATAAACCCAGCCAGTTATTTGCCATGGCTGAATCAGCCAAACTCCACTAAGGCCGCATCTTGTAAATCCAGCCAGTACTCCACCAAAGCTAAACTTTGTTTAAAATTATTGCACAGTATAGTTATACAAAGGCCCACAGTGTAGGGCTTAGAGAGTTTTTTTTAAGAAACATAATAAAAGAGATGCCAAAGAGATGTTAATAGGGCCATTGCTCTTCTTAGAAGTCTAACGTGGTGAGACTGCAAACCAACTTAGACAGTAGGGATTTACCAAATACTATTTTCCAAACGTCCAAAGAGATAGTTGACAAGTAATAAGAGGCGCCGTGTGTGGGAGATAAGAGTGTCTTTTTAATAATAAATAAGATCCTTTTAAATCACATCATTATCATTATCACGGCTACCGCCATGAAAACCAGCCTCGTAGACATCAATACAAGGCTTTTTAGTGGAATAGCTGTTAGATAGAGTGGATCCTTTAGCTGCTTGACTGCTATTGTGATTAGACTCGTCTGTGTCAACAGGAATCTCTACTAATAGCTTTGTTTTGATGCCCTTTAGGGGCTTCTTAAGTTTGTTGGGAGCAATGCTAACATTCTTTTTTTGCTTCCTATTACAGACCAGCCTCTGTTTTCTCAGAGCTTCAGGGAACACCCATTTCTCTAGCTTTGGTATGCCGTTCATTTTGCTATAGGCGTGGATGCGTAGGGTGATCTTGCGCTTTACAAGAGGAGTCTGCAAATAGTAATATTCAGCAGTAGGAATAATAGGGTAGTCCAGATCCTTTTAGGTACTAACAATGTCACCGTTCTCTTTAGCAACCTCACTTTCCATGTCAGAAGTGTAATTAGCATTGTCTAGGATAGGGACATCTTCTTGCTCTTCTTTATTAGAAACAGTATTAAAGTAGACGCTAGAACCTTCTTTCTCTAAGGATTCCACAATTTCAGGGCAAAGTCATTTGGCTAGTGGTGCCTCCTAGTTATATTCTTGCTCGCCCTTGCAGATTGAAACCTTTAGTCTTCTAGATTTGTTCTTTTTCAGCGTTACAATAGCAGCCTCACCTCCTTTAGCACTTATCCTAAGCTGGTTTTCCGCATGGCGGGCTTCTAACTCCTAAGTAATTAGATTGTTGATGTTAACTATGCTGGCTGCTCTGAAACCAGCACCCTGCACAACTTTCTGTAATCTATTCTCCTTTAGCAGCAATCTAAGTGCCCACTACTGTGTGAGAAAAGCGGGGAACCACGTCTCATCCCACTTTTCTGGTTCCTCCGCTCGCAATCTTTCCACTTCCTTCTTGCCTGCAATGGTGCCAACATGTAATAGATGCTCTATGCTGTCTAGCTCATCTTTGTAAGTGACTAGGAAATAGCCCTTAAGCTATTTATCCTTAAAATCTTTTGCATATTTGCTAAGGTTAGTAGCAGAGGAGGAACTATAAGACATTATGGTAGCAGTGCTAACAAGAGCCTGCTTTAATTGGCGTCTAGTAAGGGGGTTAGCATAAACGTCCAAATTAGGTTATCTATGGGGGTTGAAGAAATACTATTTCAAGAACCCCCATTACTAGAAGAGTAACTTACGCAAGGGCTTTAGTTTCTATAGTGCCGCTTATATGCAGATTAAATATGGAGCAAGGGATCACTTAACCTATTCGCCATATTTGACCAGCAACTTAATCCTCCTCAACAAAGCTATCACACTTGTTGAAAATAGCTGCCTTTAAGCAGTCATCCTAGAAGTTGACGCCGATTCCGCAGACCTTAATAGAAGCCAGTAGAATCTTGAGTCTGCTGCTAATCTAGTTCATCTCGTCTTGTAACTTTGCGCGCTTTAATGTCTTGGTATGCGCATACATGCAATCTATGCCTAGTTCATCCAAATGCATCATCCAAAGCAGTTCTTTGACAATAATTTGGATGTCAGGATAGTTGAACCATATCAACAACTTTTCGCCTCTAAGGATGGTGTAATTGCTGATAAGAGCAAGAAGAGCACCAAGCTTAGGAGAGAACTTGAGGACAGAGTCTACTATCTCAGTTCATAATGCCGTCACGTAATCAATGCCTAAATCAAGAAATTCGCATCTATAATTGCTGCATTGCTTAAGCAGCCAACAGATCTGAGCGCCTTTGGGTGTTGGATCAGGCATTTGCGCAAAGAGGTTGCTGTCAACATTAAACTATAAATGCAAATCTAGTTCCGCTTCAGGACTGTCTGTGCAGTAGAGGGCACCAAGGAATAGAAACGCATTTAAGATCTGGAGAGCCTGTATAGAGCGAGCATTTGGAATAGGCTCCCTCCTTCCTAATCTATCGTTTGTCGTGCTCATTACCACCATCTTGGACTTAAAGGGTTCTGCGTAGCAATTGTACACATTTAGAACTAAGGGAGAAAACGACTTCTCAACATCATATGTAATCTTATAAGGGAGATTCCTAGCAATTGTGTTGGTAGATCCCAATCAGCAGGCAGAATTGTAGTTTCACAATAGGATCCATAACAGTAGGACTTTTTGTGCCTCAATGCCCTTTTAGACCTCATCAAGTTTCTTGTTGCGGATAATCCACTTGTCAAAAGCAAACAGGGTGTTTCAAAACTTGGCCCAGGGATAGTCATCATTCACTTTGTACAGATTGGAAAATCTAGCTTAGTATTAATTTAGACTAGGCTTGTCTTGGCGGGCTTCTTTATCAAGCTATCTCTGTTAGCACACTTATTCTATAGACGTATAGGGGTTTTGCAAATAGTATTTGCAAAAGCTCCTAAGAGAGAAGGGGTATATACCTTTGGGTTGTAGCAGAGGAGCATATACTAGTAGAAATTGCTTAGGCCTTTCTGTAATAGGCTGCCCAAGAACAACCAAACTTTAAATAGATTAGATTTTAGGTAATTAATGTAAATAGACGACTAGTATGTTGAGGGATTGCGGAGACTTACTTAACACTTGTTAAGTATTACAGCAGCCAGAACGCCACAGAAGCAGCCTTCCCATCGCTCATCCTCCTCTAGGTAGAACATTTAGAGAAGTTCTAGTAGCTTGTAGCGCTTCTAAGGTAGTTTAGGTTGCTGTTTGCTTAATATTGCGTCTGAGTTCTCCTAGACTTCTTTATCCACTAAATCCTGCTAAACTTCCACTGCAGCCTTGTTACCCTGCTTCTTCTTCCTTCCCAATTTAAATCCACGTTAACAATTAATGTGCCTCTAGTACTTTCCAGGCCCATTGTGAATGCCAAGGTAGTTGAAAGACGTGACAACAACAATGCGATTGTTTTCCCGTTAACTCCTATCCACCAATAGGCTCTTGTACAATATGTCCTGTACACGCCTAAAACCTAGGGTAGACGTAGCCTTGGAACAATACACGCGAACATCTATTGCCTTGCTAAACTTCTAAATCTCCTTGGCAGTCTAGTAAACTAGGTTAGGAAGTACAGTAACAAAGATAGGTTGCGCTAGAGGAAGCGGCTTGCGCTTTAATTCTAGTGCGTCCTTAGAAAGCGCTTTGTTGAATGCCAGGGCAGTCTTGTATTCTTTGTTATTCTTGTTTTAGTACTACAAATTGTTAGCAGGCTGCCAAAATACATAGTATAGGGGTTTAAGAATTAGTTTTTGTTAAACCCCCAGAGGAATGTCTGTATTACCTTGAGAATAATGCCAGCGTAGGTAATTGTTTTACCAATTCTAATGGCATCCACAACAAGTCCACTATAGTCAAGAGCCTATGAGATGGCTATCACTTGCCACTATCGCAAGCTAATCCTAGGGTTCTGTCTAAGGATCTGCTTAAACCTAATGTCATCTAGTCCAATTCAAGCACAAGCTTTAGGCAAATCATTATCCTAGTATTTCTTGCTAGTTAGTGTCTAGTTCCACTCGCGATACTTGCAGATGTCTTCTTTAGTGGCAGCGCCCACGTTAAGGAGAAGGACATCCTGTTTATTGTCTTGGTTGGCATCGTCAGTGCTCTTTTCCTCATCTTCGTCTGCAGCGTTAACCTGTGTAGCGAACCATTCTCTGTATTAAACATCAGCAGCCAACAACAACAAGAGAGCGCGATCAACATCTTCTTCTGTTGCTAGCTTCTCAATCATTGTTGCCCCTTGCTCAGCAACAAGGCTAGATAATAGGATATATAAGGATTTAAATACCTCAAGTGCAGCCTCTTTTAGTTTAATAACGTTTACATGCTAGAAGTTAGAGTAGAACACCTTTATAGAGATCTTTAGGGACTTCTAGATGTAGGTGTACAGTTTTAGAAGGGCTGCATTCTTTAGCAGTCGTTTATAACACTGTTTTAATGGCTGCTCACTTATCTCTTTTTAAGCCTTAGTAATGTGTTCCTTATCCTTCTTAAAATTATCCATGTCCTCTTGAAAGGAGGCCATGCATTCCTCAACAGACATAGACACTGTGGCAAATATTTTATCTCCTTCAACGCCATTGGCAGAGCGTTTCGCGTGCTCAAAGAGTCTCTTAAGCTCTTAGTAGTGACGCTCATTGCGTTCCTCCACAGTCTTAGCAGCCTTAGCCTTCTTTTAGCGTAATTAAGTAACCTTTAGGGGTTTTGCTTTTACTATTTGCAAAACCCCCTCCTTGTCCTAAGTGCAGTCTAAGGCTTGTGTTGCAGATTAAGAACGCTTCCTTGTTGCACGCTAGTCTAAGGACAGGGAACTAGCCATTGCATTTGCTAGTTGTATTGTCTTAGGAGTTGCAATCTTGGCTCACATGGATGCCTTTAAAGTGCGCTTCAATGTCTCATTGTACTGTGACAGAACCACACTCTTAACCTAAGGTTTGTCCAACTAAACCTTCCACTTCTACACAATCTAGGCAGCTTCAAAAGCATAAAGTTCATCAGTGTACTTCTTCTTAACAATAAAACTATTGTTGTTTTTGCGTATATCTTCATAGGTTTAGCAAAGGCCCATACAGTTGTACTCTAGAGAACCCCATTCCTGTCAATCACGCAGTCTTAAGGTCTTGTACTTGTTTAACACCCCTTTGCATGCTATTACTTCTTTGTAGACTGCTAGAAAGCTTTCACCACATCCCTTGCGCTTCTAGTTGGCAGCCGCAGCAGCTTGTGCGTTGTCTAACTAGCCTTCCTTGTAATCTTAGAAAATGTCATCAAGATCAGGGTCCTTGAGGAGGTACTAACAGAAATTCTAGACGTCAATTTAGAGGTACTAGGCAGCCTCCTGGATACAGACTAGAAATCTAGTAAACGTGAGATTACCATTTGCTAGTCAAAGCCTATCTAGTTCCTGTTCACAGTTGGATGCTACAGAGCCACTCTCAGTCCAGTCTAAGCGTATACCGTCACTGTCACTTTCAATAGCATTATTATCCTGTTTGTTGTTAAGGTCACTAGCAGATAGCTAAGGCTCATTTAACATATCCCCTTTAAATGCGTCATGTTCAGGTGAAGCTGCATTTGTTGTAGAAGGAACTATAGAGTGTTTAGTAAATACTATTCCTAAAACCCCTATTAGGTGCTTACATTAATATTGCCTTAAGTGTGGCACAATAGTAGGTGTAATTTTTGATTTGTTAAGAAGTTCAGGCTCCTCACTTAATAGGTCTGATAGTGCTGGCATAATAGGAGGTCTTAAATAATTTGCAAGTGTAGTAAATAGATTGCTCATTTCTGCTTTAGTCTCTTGCATTGCCTTGTAATTGTTTTTAGGTGTTGTGTTCATGTTTGCAAGCTTAAGCCTGAGCTTGACCAGGAATTCAATTAGTAGAGACTTGTGCCTTAGACAGCTGCTGCAGTCCTACGCTCAGAGAGTACTATAGGGGTTTAAGAAATACTTTTTTTACCACAAAGGGTGCGCACAGACCCTATTAATATGTTAGTTTCGCCATTAAGGTAAAGGTAAAAGTAAGAGAGCTTTTTGCAACTCTGTCACGGCAGGCACACTAACAAAGGGTAGCTAGCTAACTTAAAGTTGTTGCAATTGCAATAACAAAGCTCGCAACAAGCCTAGAAATTGTAAGAAACCTGTTGGCGAGGGAACTACTTGCTTGTAGGAACGCCAATAGACGTTTGCAATAGTTAATTAAGGGAGGAGAGTAGAGAGATTAGTACAAGAGTTAGTAGTTAGGAGGTAGTTGTTTAGGTGGTTGTTTAGGCAGTTGTTGTAGAGGTAGAGTTAGAGAGAGAGGAGAGTAGAGGGATTAGTAAAAGGGTTGGTGGTCAGGAGGTAGTTGTTCAGGTGGTTGTTTAGGCAGTTGTCGTAGAGGTGGAGTTAGAGAGAGAGGAGAGTAGAGAGATTAGTAAGAGGGTTAGTGGTTAGGAGGTTGTTCAGGTAGTTTTTTAGGCGGTTGTCATAGAGGTGGAGTTAGAGAGAGAGAGAGGGTGTTGCAGAGGATATAATAGAGTGAGAGAGCTTAAATGTTTGTCGCGCTAGCCGAATCTGGCTGCTCAATTGTTTGTTGCACTAGCTAGATCTAATTGGCGCAACAAACAAACCACGTAACATAGCTGAAAAAAGTATTTCCCAAACCCCCATAGGCACAGTTTGGGATTCAACGTGGCGGAAGCTGCTCCTCACGCAACGTTTTGTATAGCAGCCATACCGCACTTAAGATAATATCTGTAGCATTTAACAACCAATTGAACTCCAACCACAAACTACTTGTAACACTTTCAAGACTATATATAATAGAAAAACCTTAGAGCGAGAGGTAACAGACTTGCATAGCGCTAGAAAAAACAGATATTGAACTCTCAAATAAGTCAACAAGTGCAACAGCAACACAACATTATTGCTAGATGTGGCCACTACTAGACAAAGAATAACTAGAATAGTAAATCCTACAGACTTGTTCGCGACATTATATAAAGAGTGCATTTGGTTTAGCTTTTAAAAGCAACCTTCGTGTACATATTAGGGGTTTAAGAAATACTATATCCTAAACCCCTATATGCACAGGTTTAACTTAGGTTACAATAGTGTGTGCGTGGAGACTGCATAAAGAATAGAAGTTGCAAGGAGTATTCCAAAAGGAAAACGTTAGGAACGCACAACTTAACTTTAGAAAAAAAATTTAGAACAGGCTATTATTAGATTCTTCTTTCTTTGGTCCCATGCGTTAACAGTAGACAGTACGTATCCTTTATTTAGAAGAGCTGGACTACTCTGATTAATACTAGGTTGGAGACTTACTATATATACAGTATCTTTGGTAGCTTCTTAGTCGCGCTCGCAATGTGGTAAGCATTACTAGTAAGCATCACAAATTGTATTGTGTACGCGCGGGTGGTGTATATAACTAACAGCAGCAGGCGGAGTTTCCAGCATATGGTGTATTCCACAACCCTTCTGCTATGTCCTCCACCACTCCCTATTTAGATAATCTCAAAGCTATTCAAACTAGCATATATTTAGTTTAGAGAATATTCTAATCTATCTTGATGTTAGAAGGTGGTTCTGTTTCTAAGGCTTGGGCAGCGCGTGCGTGCTGGTAGTATTGGGTTGCTTAGATAGCTTGATTGCTTCAAATCTATCCTACAGTTAGTTGCACTATGTTGTTAGTATCAATCATTTCTGCCTTTGCAGGCTAGCAGGGTTGTGAGGTGTAAGATAATTTGGTTAATAGAATAATCAGTTAGTGGGTTCACAAGACAGACTACAATAGATGGTGATGGACTACAATAATAATGGACTACAATAGTAATGGACTACGATAGTGATGGACTACGATAGTAATGGACTACGATGGTAATAGACTATAATAGTAATGGACAATAGATGGTGATGGATAATGCATTGGAGAAGGGCGCGGCAAGAGTTGGCTTTAACAGGTTCCCCTAATTAGAAGGGGAATAGCGCCAACATTACAAAAAGAGGCTTAGCGCGGTTGGTGTTGGCATGTGCACAGATGTTGGAAATAATTTAAATGCAGATTAGTATGTTGGAAATAATTTGGATTCAGCATAGTGTGGTCAGCATTAGCATTTACTATTTGCGCGCTGCAACAAGGAAACATCAAAGGCAGTGCAGAATGCTGTGCACCTTTAATTCTTTATAATTGTCACGAGAGCGCAGTGTCACAAGGGAACGCGAGATGAACAAACACCAGATTCTCTAGATTGACAGACTACGTACGACTATCGTGATTGTCGAAGAGGAAAGCTGGAGAACAAAGAAACGATGGGGTGTCTCGGCTATATACTCAGGGATGTGGTCAAGGCGCAGGGGCATGGTCAAGGCGCAGGGGCATGGTCAAGGCGCAGGGGCATGGTCAAGGCGCAGGGGCATGGCCGCATGGTCAAGGCGCGGAACAGCGGTCAAGGTGCAGGGGCACTCACGCGACAAGCGAGTGTGTGGCGGGAACGACGGTTACCGTCACAATAATAAATACTAAATTAAATATTAAAAAAACAAAAGAGGATTTCACATGCGTATAGAAAATAGTATTGAAATTTGCAGCATTGTTTCTATTAGGTGCGCGCGTGGTAGAGCTTGTGCAAGTTCTGCGCACGAAAATTTTGATTTTCAACAAGTTCGTGCGCCAGACATTATGAAAAGAGGCTTAGCGCGGTCAGTGTTGGCATGTGCACAGATGTTGGAAATAATTCGGATGCGGATTAGTATGTTGGAAATAATTCGGATTCGGCGTAGTGCGGTCGGCATCGGCATTTATTATTTGCGCGCTGCAAYGAGGAACACCAAAGGCAGTGCAGAATGCTGCGCACCTCCAATTCTTCGCCATACATACTAAATACATTATAAAAATATTATAAGAAAATTGCGCATGCGCATAGAAAGTAGTATTAAAATTTGCAGCATTGTTTCTATTAGGTGCGCGCGTGGTATGGCTTGTGC
>BCHH01000029.1:55900-65974 GCA_001599595.1 Beverwykella pulmonaria | reverse complement strand
AAACCTGAGCACGCTATGAGAGAGACTGCCGAAGCTGTCTCCTCATTATATATTCTGGACCTATATTTGGGCATGTATGTCGCGATTTTGAGTTAACGTATCGGAAAATATTTTTCCGACGTGTTTTTTATATGGCAAACCGAGTAGACATGCGCAGCACCATACAAAGCCAAAACGAGATCCGCCGACTTAGACTACAACTACGCTTATCGCCTTAGGATCGTATATAGAAGGTAGTAGTGATAAACAGACCATCTGGTCGAGAAGGGGAGGGTGGTCAAAAAGGGAGGGGTAGTCAACCCTTTTTTTGAAGTTCCTATAGCCAATGGTATGACGCATATAATTTACAATTACTATGCTATTACGATAGAGAATGGTATTGGAACCATCGTAAATGTTGGGCGGTCGACTCGTTTATTTCTAAAACATGATTGGTTCTATATCACATGGTTGATGCCAAGTCCCGGCACGGGTCTTAGTGCCTCAGTGTACAACTTTCTCGTCTTCCTCCACCTCGTTCATCTCTCCTCAGCTATCATCCAGAGCCTCATTGTACGCTCAATAGCCTAATATGGCTCGATTTGTATTCCCACCCACCATCCCACGAAGGTCGACACGACCTTAACTACTTGCGTTGTTTTTTCTATTTATTTGACTCTTTGCTTTTCTGTATAACCTACCGGTATTCGATAAGCGAGCGGCCACTCTTACCAACAAATCGCGACTGCAAAAAAGAATAACTCCACAACGCCTGAAAGTATAGACTATTTACAACTTGCAAACTAATCTACAGTAGTTCTTGCATCCTTTTGAGAAGTAAGAATATTGTGTCTAGTATCTTTACAGCAGCTGCAGCGCGTCTGCTGTTGTGCGTTCCCCCCAGCGCGTGCCCTACTCTGACGCGTTTCGCCCTCACGTTGCGCATCAACGTTCTACTAAGCAATTATATCAGCACCCTCTGTCTTTGTTAGCATCCCTTGCTTCTAAATTCGCCTTTTTTTGCGTTCTCTACGCTTTGTTGCAGCTTTATTTGCCTTCTAAAGGTAAGCAACTGAATCGCGCAATAATACGCCTAAATGTATTATGATCTCAGCGCAAGCACTAGGTTGTACGGGTTTTGGCTAATTTATCTCTTAGAGCCTATAACAACTTTTACTGTTAAGATAGCACCTATCTAGTTGTTGGTTTTATTAAAATTGTAGGTGTCTTTATCTTAGATGCTGTACTTTGCCTTTGTAGTGCGTACAAGCTCAAACTACAGCGCAATAATCTCTAGATCTTTGCATAGAGCTCTCTAATAATTAGAATTTTAATTAAATTGTGTTTTAAGCTTTGGGGTGCGCTTAACAAAGTTCTCTAGCTACTTAATGCCAACCTTGCGAGCAGCGCGCTCAGCAAGTAATTTGCTGGCCATATCTTGCACCTTGCTTAGTCTAGGCGCAAATCCTTGGGAATCCAGGTTAAGTATGTGTTGAATAATAATTAACTCCTCAGGCTTAGTGTTGGAATATATATATAGAACGTGTTGAGCACGTGGTGATGTTGTGATCACGTGTTTATCACATGAGACACTAGCGATGCTTGGCGGCAAAGGGATGATACAACCTCCTGAGCCTCACCTCAGATAGACATATACACGAATCAACACTTTGCTTAGAACCCACCCATTGCTATTGCAATAGCCCTGTGAGACCAACACTTAGTGAGCCTCCTTAAGTTGGGCACACAAATGTGTCGCGCAGTCGTTCCAGCGCGTTATTATCTTAGCGTTGTTTGAGGGACTTTGTAGGTTGCTGCAGCGAGTCTTGCGCTTTGAATTTGTTCTGATCCATAGCTAATATAACTAGCAATATCCTGCCTTCGTTTTGCACTGATTGCATGGTGGGTGGTTGAGCTATAGTGGTTCCAAGTTGACGCATCGCGTTTTGTTGGTGTGGGTGACCACTCGCTTGTCCTGGCCACTCGCTTATCGAATACGTTAGTCCGTATCCGGGTGGCCAGTTCCCACTCAGAGTACTACATACTACGTACTCTCTAACCCTCGGAGGGTATCTCTTCGCTCGCACGTGACTGGGCCATGAGAGCTCTCACACGAGACTCGATTACGGGAGCTGCCCCTGAGCTTACGCTCCCAAATTAAGCATTACAAACAAGATAAACATCTACTTCCCTGATGATGATGTAAGCAGTATACATACATTCTAGAGATATATAATTAAGACATCTTTTTGGTTACAGTTATGAGCCCGGACCGTCTCCGCATTTAAGCAGCGTTGGCGATGACTGGTAGATGGGTGAGGCACCATAAGCGAGCTTTTGCCACCAAAAAACATTAAAATGCCCACATCAACCTCCATACAGAACGCGAAAGCAAATATCGATCGACCAATCTGGAACTGCACCAATAGTGGTTGATAGTCCTGCACATAGCGGAACACCGCACTTTCTGCAGGACGAGCTCCACAAATATTGCAGCTCTGCCTAAGGAAGGCAGGGGATGGTCTTTGATCACATCAGCTTGTAGTGTTCAAAAACTGAGGGGTGTGTGTAAGCAGTATACATATATTCTAGAAATATATAACTGAGACGTCTTTTTGGTTACAGATGATCTGTGAGAGATAGATCTCGATGGCATTTAGTCGCCCCAAAGAACCGTATGCTTCGTTCACGAATAGGTACGCACAATGCCCAGTTGTATTCACTTATGTTCTTAAAGGTGGGGTGTTAGAGTTTCTGTAGCTTAAATCACATAATTTGGCGCCAGGGTATTATCTTAGACGAGATTAACGATCTATGCCAATTTATATATATACTTCTCTTTATTCTTTTAATTGGTTATTTAGTTCTTATATCAAGCGATGAAGCGTGACGATGCTGCTTACTAGCTCGACCACACGTCACATGAAAACGTGTCAGAGACGTGACACCGTTGCTCGTTCGCTCGACTTCATGTCGCATGCAAATGTGTCAGATGTGATAGCGGCATGCGGGCAGCTCGACCACGTCATACGACGTGTGCCAGCCGCAACACGTCACATTCTCAGGACACGCTCTGTCGGCCTATGCTCGAACCATGCCCCACTGTATATAGCATCAATTCCTTCGAGTACTTCTTCTTTCTCCATCTTTGTGTAGCTGCCACGGCGCAACACTGTCAAGGGTACTGTATTCTACACTACCCTCCGAACGACGAGCCCGACAGGTACTGTACTCTACGAAATAGTACCCTCCAAAGACGAGCCTGACAAGTACTGTACTCTACGGCAGAGTACCCTCCGAACGACGAGCTCGGGAACTAACGGATCTGACCTGGAATGAACAACCGAGCCCTAATCGGGCTCCGCTTAAGCACGAACCAGATCCCTGATGCACGAATCATGCCGAGAACTCATTGAACGCGAAGGACCTCTGGTTGAGCTTCCTACGCAACGTCTTGTATGATACCGTGTTGGCGCACGTGCCGACCGGAACGCGTGACGATCGCCCCATCAAGATTATCACCACTACAAACATGAGGCTGTAACAACAGCAGCAATAGCTATTATCGCGGGATTTCTTGGTGGATTAATATATTAACTATTGCAAACAACTTCTATTAATTACTTTGTGTGTATCGGGTGGGTAGCTTGACAGCGCGGCCCTTGCGGCTCACCTTAGGTGAAACAGCAGGTGTAGCTTCAACAGGTGCTGCAGCACCACCAGAACGCTTCTRGCGCTTGGGTTTTGACRAGGCAGGAGTTGAGGCTTTGCGCTTACCCTTTTGGGAAGTTGAGATAGGTTTCTGGGTGTTTTGAGCTGCCTTTTTAGCTGCTTTCTTAGCGTCCTTTTCRGCCTTCTCCTTTTCACGCTCCTCAYGCTTTGCTGCAGCYTCTACACGCCTCTGTTCTTTAAGCTTCTTGTTATATATRGCGTTGGCAGCCTTAAGCTTCTTCATCTCAGCTTTTTRGAGTTGTTCCTCTTCAGCAAGTCTCTTATTCGTTGCGTCACGTGTCCGAGCTTCCCTCATCTTTCTAGGTGACCAGAACACTGCCCCACCATGGTACTCCTTGCGCTGCTGCAGATCAAGCACCTTGCCCTTCTTATTGTGCTTCTTTTTGGTAGTGAGAGCCTTGCGAAGGCCCTTGTTTTCATCYATAAGAAGCTCGTTCTRGTTRGTGAGGTGGTGAAGCAGAGTAGACACCTCTTTRGCTTCAGACRACRGCTTATCAATTGCTRAGTGTAGGAGACGATCCGCCTRACGCCACGCTRGCTCTRGCTTGTTGTTTGGCTTGTTTTRGGGCCTAGGTGGGAAGCGTTTCATAACTCTCTCTCGGTCCATAGGCCATATACCAGTAGCAGCCCAAGAGCGCAGAATTGTCTGCTTCTTAAGGCTCTCATGCCAGGAGTCCCAGAACAACAGGAAGAAGTCGTCCTTCTTAATTGGAACTAGCCCTTGGCTCTTCTGGGTGTGTTCTGCAAGCTTTTTTGAGTACGCGCTACTTAGTGGCTTAAAGCAAACAACGTCAAGCGGTTGCAGCGTATGGGTACTGTGAGGTGGAAATACTGCAACATAGATCTTACGCCGAAGGCAGTAGTTCAAAAACCCCTTTGTAAGGTGGCTGCCGTGGCCGTCAAGGATAAGTAAGCGCCAGTCTCTCCCATTGCGGGCTTTCTTCTTCGTGCAGCGGTCGAAGACCTGCTCCAACCAGGCCAATCCCACGTCATTATTTGTCCATCCTGATGGGCTTGAAGCCACAAATACGTCGTGTACTCCAGCCTTAATATCGACCACCCATGACGACTGTAGCGTGCTGTTTTTAGACTCATAGATTAGGCCAGGCGGCAGCGCAGTCCCATCAGCGCAGACCGCAGCAATAGTTGTTATCCATTTTCGAGAGCCGTCCTGGAGGGCAGCAGTAACCTCTTTACGCTCCCATTGGGCGCGTGTGAAGGTTCTTTTTGAGCGTCCGATCACACCAATCATGAAGCCCTTTTCGTCCATATTGTAGCTGTTCTTGGGCTCTATCTCATGCTCCTCCATCTTTCCGTGCAGGAGATCAAAGTACAACTTGTACTTGATATATGAGTCAGCTGCGTGGCACGTAGCGTCCATAGCGGAGGTGTATTTTGAGATGAGCGCATCGTGGTGGCGGGCCTTGAAGCGCGTCACCCATGCCAAAGAAACACGTTCGTGGGCTATTGTAGAGGCAAAATTCTGTATCATGGCTCGAGTAGGTGGTAGGCYAYGGATAGTCAAGTCTCTAATATAGAGTACAAGCTCCTCCTCTTGTTGTGGCGTAAGTTTCTTCTGATCGAAGTTTTTGGCTGTTCGCGAGCCCTGACGGCCTTGGTGTCTTCGAGCCAACGTAACTCTATCTACACCAAACCAGTCAGCATATTCCTGGTATACAAGATCATCTCCTGGCTCGCGCGATTCAATCGCTGCAAGCGCTTCTTCAATCGGGGTCATGGTGGTGGAGTTGTCGCGTGTTGAAGTTGGGGTGTCAGTTGCGTCAATTGAAGTTCGGCGATCGTCACGCGTTCCGGTCGGCACGTGCGCCAACACGGTAATACAGTCACGCGTCAAAAGTTTTGCCCGCTAAGCGAGAACTCAAAAACGCGTCGCGTACCGTAGAGCTGTACATCCCCACATTTCAACTCACAACTACGATGCCGCAAGGTCGTCAATTTGGCACAGAAATCTCAGGAAATAGGCGCCGGAGGCCTGATTTAACGCCAGACCGGCGACTGCAAATCATTTCCAAGGCCTCGGCTGGTGCTACGACTGTAGAGCTCGTCAAGGAGTTCGATCGCGACCCCACTACAATACGACGCCTACTACGCTCGGCTGCCACCCGCAAAACCACGACTGAAGCTCGCCGTACTGACCATCCTCCTATACTATCACGTCACCAGAAGAAGCTAGTGTATCGAGCTGTGCGAAAAAATCCTAAAATTCAGTACAAAGAGCTCCAAAACGTAGCCCAGCTTGCGCTACCGGATGGCTCCCTTTCTCCTGTGCCTAGCAAGTCTACGCTATACCGGGAAATTAAGCAGACTGGTGTCGTCCATAGGCCTTGTAGGAAACGACCTAAACTGACGCGCTAGCGCGCTCTACTCCGGTGGAGGTGGTGTAGAGACTATCGTCACTTCAACTTCGCTCGGCGGCCGATTAAGTTCTCTGACGAGTGCTCAATTCAGAAGGGTGCAGGGCATGAGAGAGAGTGGGCATTTATGTACCCACATGAGAAATGGGATACAAGTATGATTACAGAGCTCTCAACATCACGGCCGCCAGCGCAGATGGCGTGGGGAGCTATATGGCTTGATGAAAGAGGGCGTCCTCGAAGGAGTCCTCTCATTATCATGGAACGCGATCCTAATGCTCCACGCAACGGCTATTCAGCTCAATCGTACATCGAGGCTCTGCGCCAAGGCCTTCTCCCTCACTATCGTCAAGGGCAGCTGTTCCAGCAGGATAACGCGCGTATACATACGGCTGCCGCAACGCGCGCCTTCATGGCTGATCACTCTATCACGACTATCAACTGGCCACCCTACTCACCAGACCTCAACCCTATCGAACACATGTGGTGGCACCGTGGCACCTTAAAAAGCTTATATTTAAGCGCTACCCTGAATTTAATAACTTCAGCCGGGCTGAAGAGGAGTGGGAACGATTTTGTGAGGCCTTGAAGGAATGTTGGCGAGCGATACCTGGGAGGCTGATCAAGCGACTCATTATGAGCATGCCAGCTCGTATATGAGCCTGTAGGCGCGCGAGAGGCTGGCATACAAAGTATTAAATCAATTTATAGCTCTGGATAAAATATCTCAATTTACTATTAGTTGTGTAGCTTTTTATTCACTTTCTTAGAATGTGGGTGTTCATGGTGATGCAGGGCAATCTCGCTTAGCGGGCAAAACTTTTGACGTAGTACTGTATATCGCACCTGAGAATGTATCCGTAGCTTCTCATAGTAATTGAGCCTTGATCATGAACTATTGATGTAAGCCGAGGACACCATAATGTCACGTGGATATGCCACTGACTAATCAGTCCGTCATATATATATCAGCTGTACATACATCACATACAATACACATCTTGACACCTCTTCCCACACACGCTCCAGCTTACAATTGATAGCGTCTCGTGACAGTAGCTGAAATAGAGCCTACTTAGTTTTTCATTTTTAGGAAACCTAACTGTATTATATGTACTCCAAATTCTTATACAAATACAACTTAACGCAGTCACCATGTCTCTTAAAGCAATCTAAGAATTCTATTGATTTTCAAAGCTAGGACCTCGTGCACAACACATTTGATAACCAACTGCACACCCAGATGGCTAACCTAATATTACCGAGGTAGTAGTGCCCGCCAAGAATTTGCAAAGACAAAACGAAACGTCATCCGTCAACTTCGACTTACCACACACTCGAAAATGGAAGGTACGTGGTGCGGAACCAAAGATTGTGTGTAGAACGAGGTTGTTTCGTTAATCAATCACCAAATCTACAGAGGCTACTTTTATGAGAGTGCGAGGTCATGTGCGTGCTAGGCCTGATTAGGACTAGGGCCTCGCTTCCAACGCCAGGACCACACACTGTCACGTGTGCCACCATTTCCCCTTCCTCTCAGCGAACGAAGGAATCTCTTTCTTTACAGCAAATAAGCAACCTCGTCATCAACCGCATACATGATCAGGGCGCACATTCCTCCTTCAGTGATAGCGGAAGAACCGTTATCGAATCGAAAGATGTGGAGATGACAGACCCCCCACGCCCCCAACCACAGGCATCATCAAACTTGAACTCGGGCTTAGCACAGCACAATACGGGGCAATATACACCAACATGGAGGCATGCTACTCCTATAAGCGACGTCTATAGGAACCATGAAGTATACGTATGCGACAGCCTGTATGCCTCTTTTGCAATGGTATCGTCAGAACAGGCTAGAGGCGTACGATGGGTGTAAGGCACGTGGTGCGGGACCAAAGACTGTGTGTAGAACGAGATTGTTTCGCTGGTCAATCAGCAAATCTACGGAGGCTACTTTTATGAGTGCGAAGTCGCGTGCGCACTAGGCCTGATTAGGACTAGCACCTCGCTTCCAACGCCAGGACCACACGATGTCACGTGCGCCACATTCCCTCTTCCTCCCAGCGAACAAAGGAATCTCTTTCCTTACAATGGGTTTTAATGAGAGTGGTGTAAAGTTATTGGATTAAGAATTCTAGAAAGTTGGCAAGGTGCGCGACTCTCTTATCCAATACTTTATACAGTAATACATAAACTTGTATCCGAAATGATAAAGACAGATTCAAAGAAACATAAGAACAGTATGACTGAGGAAAATGTTTAGAACGAAAGATTGTGTGCTAACAAGCCAGTATTTTGCATGATTTCCATCTCGCTGATTTCGTCATCCATCAATTCATGTGCATCCAGGTAAGGTTAACTTGCACGAAGCAAGCGGTGCTTGTAGGTTATTTGAGAGCGTTATAACTGTTCCAGCCAACATATCAAGTAGTGAATGTGCGATTTCGGCTGTCAAGATATGACTGTTGCCAGCGATCGTAATGTTCAACTTATCGCCTTGAGGTTGTGATAGGACGCTTAGACATGACGACATTGCGAAGGGATTGTTAAACCAATCAACCCTGGTAGCTGCTCCCGCAAAATGGATTTCAGGTCTCTCATCGATATTCTGGTGCTGAATCACGGAGTCCATCGCCGATCCAGCAGGCCAGTCCGTACAATAATGGATAATATCATCCCATCCCATCGAATCCGATTGCCCGAGCGAGATGTATTGCTTTTGGACAGAATGGATTAGTTCTTCCGACGTTTTGGTGGGGGTTGTAAAGGCCCTAACTGGAACTATGTTCAAGCAAGGCCCAACTATTTCCGTGATACCCGGAATATCCGAATTGCGACCCGCAACCACATGTCCGTACACAACGTCTTCTTCGCCAGTAATGCTTGAAAGGACCACTGCCCAAGCGGAACTAATGAGAGAAGCCATTGTAAAGTGCTCAGGAAGCGGAGGAGCGTAGATGGCTCTCTCGGCTTTGATCGCACGAAGAGTAAATTCCTCTGGAGATTCCGGACGGAGTTTCGCAGTAGTTTTAGTGAGACGCGAGCCTTGGAGAAGTTCTCCCCAGTAACGAATCGACATGGTTTGTTGATTACGGGTGTGTGCAAGAAAAGTTGAAAAGCCTACGGCAGGACGCAGTGGCTTCTTCTGATAGATAGAGACAAGCGTTCTCAATATGACTGGAAGACATACACCGTCATACTGAGCATGGGAAAGGCGAACGATCAGCCTGTTTTCATTTGATCTGTTACGCACGAGCATGAAAGAAGTAGGAAGTCCAAGTGGATCTATCTGTTCTAGATCCCGCATGCAGATAGCGTGAGATTCTTCTGCTAGCGGTCCATCGACGCTGAACGTGCTGAAGGGCAATTTGAGCTTGAGGAGAACGATCTGCCACCATTGGCCTTGGAAGGAAGCAAATCGAGTGCGAAGAATCGGGAAATGGTCGACGAGTTTGCCACAGCTTTCTCTGAGGAGATCCACATTCAGCTGCGGTCCTATATCAACGTAAATATGATTGAAAGCTAGGCGAGGGAATTCAATCCCTCGAGTGATAAAGGTTTCTTGTGCGTAGGTAACAGGAAGAATGTCCACTATGTTGTTGACTCGTAGTCCTGTGCTGAAAGGGTCGGGCCCTGAACGAATTGTATCCTCCATACCAGGAGGCAGCAGAGAGAATGGGGGGATTAGTTTCACGGTGTGTCTGAAAGGATCCCGAAGAGCACAAACTAGATGCGAAAGATTGGGCTGTCTGAATACATCCGCGACAGTGAGTCGGATGCCTTCCTGACTTGCTTCACCGACAAGCTTCATAGCCGCAATCGAGTCGCCGCCCAGCCGGAAGAAGCTGTCGTCCAGCCCAATGCTTTCTGGATCGATGTTAAGCACTTGTCCCCACAGTTGCTGTAGCATCTTCTCCGTCTTGGTTGCTGGCGGTCGTCTCTGTCCCTGGCTTGATGTCCGCATTTCGGCCAGCTCCTGGGCCGA
>BCHH01000029.1:7879-22668 GCA_001599595.1 Beverwykella pulmonaria | reverse complement strand
CCTGGAAGGGAGGAAAGAATTGCTTGCATCCGCTTTCCTGGTATTTTGACATCAAATGGCAAGTACGCCAGGTTTGCCTTCAGGATACCCAGGAAGGCAACAATCGTCTGACAGCAGCGACTAGAAAAGACGCCCACCAGCGTCTCAGGGGCGTAAGATCGTTTTGCTAACCACGAAGCGAGATTATTAGATAATGTGTCTAGCTGAGCATATGTCATCTCTGATGAAGAGTCCTTGACAGCGATCCTAGATGGATAAGCTGAAGCTTGCTGGCGGAAAAGGTCAACAATGCTTGACTCGCGTGGGTAAGCGGTTTTCTCAACTTGAATAAGCCCCATCCGATCAAGCTTGGAATAGTCGGCATCCGTCAACAATGGTAAGGATGCAATTACTGCCTTTGGCTCCCTAAGACATCTTTCAAGGACATTCTGGAAAAGCGACAGCATGTTGTCTATCGTTTCTGGAGCATAGAGATCGGTGGAGAACAGGACTTCACCCCGTAGCCCATTAGGCTCTTGAACGAAGTGAAACTCTAGGTCAAACCTAGAGGTTGCTGAGCTTTGCAAACTCTCTGTTTCTAGACCCTCCAGTGTCAGCTGTCCCAAGTCTTGCTGAGAGTTCACAACAAAGACAATTTGAGCAAGCGGGTGACGCGATAGGTCTCGGTCCTTCTTAAGCTTAGAGACGATGCTCTCAAATGGAACATCCTGGTTGGCAAGGGAAGCAACAGCTACTGCATGGACCTGCTGAACTAGCTCTTCAAAAGACTCTTCTTTAATCTTAATTCGAAGGCATTGCATGTTGACAAAGAACCCAATTAGGTCTTTAACTTCCCACTGATCTCGATTCGCGTTCCCCGTGCCAATAGTAGCATCTTCTTGGCCAGTAAGACGGTAGTGCGTGGCCCTAAAGGCAGCAAGCAAGACCACAAATAGTGTCACTCCATGAGTCTTACAGAACTGTTGCAATTCGGCGTATAATACAGGCCTCATTTTAAGGGTTTGTATATCAGCCTTTCCAGATAAAGTAGCAGGTCGGGGTTTATCGCAGAGCAACTCTGCTGGTCGGCTTGTTTGCAATTGAGTGAGCCAGTAGTTCAGCTGTCTCTGGTGTTCATCCACCTGAATTTGCTGTCTCTGCCAAAGAGAGAAGTCGCGATACTGGATAGGTAGAGGTTGTACCTGGGAAAGCGGGTCCTCGCCCCGAATTGAAGCAGAGTAGAATGTAACCAATTCGCGCGTAAGCACATCAACAGACCAACCATCAGAAACAATGTGGTGCATAACAATAGAGAGCACATGATCGTCCTTGTTGAGTTGGTATACTGATACTCTCCATCCGGGCTCGTTCTGCAGATCAAAAGGCGTTATCTGATCTTGTTGGACGGCAGCCAGAAGACTATCTTCGCCCCCAATGTTGACAATGTTCAATTCCTTAGCATGAAAAGGCTGAACTATTTGCACGTTTGTATCCCCATTGGTAGCAAAGGTTGTCCGGAGCGTTTCGTGGCGACTTTCAATTGCAAGAAGTGCAGAGTGGAGCGCAGCAAGTTGAAGGGGCCCCTTCATGCGAACTGCGAACGGCATATGATACCAGCTTAAACCGGGATACAATTTTTCCAGTAACCATAGTCGACCTTGGGCATATGACTGCTTGACAGGTCCAAGATGTTGAACATGCGGAATAGCACTAGGAGAGTAGTGGGTTGAAGCAATGGCCGCAGAGGCTAATTGATCCAGCCCTGGATTGCGGAAGATGTCTGCAACAGTTAGCTGCATGCCTGTTCTACGAGCCTCGCCGACGAGCTTCATTGCCGCAATCGAGTCGCCTCCTAGCCGGAAGAAGCTGTCGTCCAGTCCAATGCTTTCCGACTCAATGTTCAGCACTTGTGCCCACAGCTGCTGCAGCGTTCTCTCAGCCTCCGTCGATGGCGGTCGTTTCGGACCCTGGGTTGATGTCCGCATTTCGGCCAACTGCTGGGCCGAGAATGAGGCCCCAATTTCCCGCAGTCGCTTTCTGTCTGTCTTGCCGGAAACAGTCATCGGCAGCTGTTCAATGGCAAAATACACGTCCGGTACCATATAACTTGGTAGCCGCTGAGCTAGTGTCTTGTCTGCATCGATTGGGATTATCACTCGCGCCCGCGAACCAGTCCTGGCCGCCTCATCCGTCAACAGTGCATTATCTATCTCATCTCCCAGCTGCAGGAAGGCTGCTAGCATTCCATTTTCCTTCACCCCCTCTGGTAAAATGACCTCTACTGCCATCTGTTTGGCCTCGGGTATGCACTCTCGTACGTGGTACTCAATCTCGCCAAGCTCGACTCGCTGGCCTCGCACCTTGACTTGGTCGTCTTTGCGGCCCACGTAGACTAGGTTGCCGTCACGTCCATAATAGACCAGGTCGCCCGTCTTGTACGTTCTGCCCTGCCGCCCAGGATTGCCTTCACCACCTTCCAGCAGCCACGCGGGATCGCTGACGAATGCCTTTTCCGTCTTCTCGGAGTCGTTGAGGTAGCCACGTGCAAGGATTGGCCCTTCCACCAAGAGTTCTCCGATCGATCCTATCTGAGCCAACTTGTTGTGGTTCTCTGGATCTACTACCCAGCTTATGGAAGCGATAGACTTGCCAATGGTACCTGACTTGAAGTTTTTCACACCAGGATAAGAGATACACCATACGCAGCACTCCGTTGGACCATATGTATTTATCACCTGGACATAGCCATCCCATCTTTCACAATCACTGTAGTAAACTTGCTCTCCTCCAAATATCAATATTCGCAGTGATGGTACCTCACTCGGTTCCAGCAATCGTGCCACAGTTGGGGTGAGCAACGCCCAGTTGACGTCCATGGTGTTGATGGCCTTGGCTAGATTGTTGCCACGATCACCCTCAGAAGGGATGCAAACACAGCCACCAAATACCATTGTAGTGATTATCTCAGTTATGCAAGCGTCGAAGGTATAGGAGGCAAATTGAAGAGCTCGAGTGTGCCGTGCGAGTTCGAATGCTTTTCCATGGCCCAGACAGCTGGTAGAGACCGCTCGGTGTTCCAGTACGACGCCTTTCGGTATCCCAGTACTCCCAGACGTAAAAATCACATACGCAGCGTTACTAGGTTTCACTGCTGAAAGGATTGCATTGGTCCCACTAGCCAGCTGGTTGATCGACGTTACGCTCACTGTGACAATAGTGTGGTCCGAATGTTCCCAAATCATCGAATATTGCGCTGACGTTAGGACCACTGTTGCTCCAGTCTGCCTAAAGATCTCCTCCTGGCGGCTTTTTGGATGTTCTGGATTTAGGGGTGCAAATGCTCCGCCCGCCTTAAGCACTGCCAGCATGGCGACAACGGTCCACATAGATTTTTCGAAGCATAGCGGAACCACGCACTCTGGACCGATCCCAAGGCCAGCCAAATGGTGTGCAAGCCTTGTGGACAGGTCGTCCAGCTCTCCGTATGTCATCTCGCCGTCCCACCCGTAAATGGCTGGCGAGGTAGGAGTGCTTTCAGCCATTGTCTTTATGAGCTCATGTACGCACTGCTCTACGCTTTCCGGTACAGTATGGTTACGACGCCATATGTCTTGAATATCCTCGCCCTCTAGGCCCTGAAACACTTGGGAACTTGTTTTCTCCATCTCTAGTCGGAAATGTTTGGTAGAGCAACGAAAGATATCGTATGGAAAATCGCAATAAATGTTATTCGAAGAATGTTTTGGCAGCTTCTCGTCGCTAAGACTGAAACAAGTTCAGGTGCGAGCTGCCTGCTTGCTATCGAAAAGGTAAGCAGCTTACAACTAGACGGCGTAGCTCGCCGGATTGAACGGCCAACCAGCCAATGCATAGAACTGTGAGCCCCAGCTCACCGCTAGATGCCCCGTCCGTCCAATCATATAGAACTGTCTCTATTCACCTGCAATGTGACCATTTTTGTGCTGTCCAAGCACGTCGCCGACATAAGCACAACGTGCCCATGACCAATGGCCCAGGTCGTCTAGGCCGGAGAAGATGGTCCCTTGGTGGTTTAGGCTCTCACCTTGGATAGTTGGAAATTGGAATATCTGGGTCCTATCAGCCTATATCCAAGGAACCGTCACGGTATGACCAACATCTTAAATTTACTAGTATTCATGCAGTAGATGATGTACTTCAAAGACGAGCAAGAGTGCTCTACGTAGTCTTTGCCATATTGGTTCATTGAGTGAACGAACAGAATAGAATCTCTCTTGTACGGCAGATTCCTATGGAGCTGCCGAAGTGTCTAGTGGGGCTTCATGTCAATAACCGCGCCGTGAACCTACATCAAGTTGTCAGCACCGCAATCATCTTATGCGATCGCGCTCACTGGAACGGCGTTCTTTCCATACAAACAGGTGAAGGATTGAGTCCATGCTTGGATCAAATAAAAATATGCAGGATTGCGTTAACAGGAGGGTGAGGCTATCCAAACGAAGCAACTGTGCAGTGCACGTTGTCAGCACCGCAATCATATCGTGATTGGTCACGTTTATTGGAACGGTGTTCTGTCCACTAAAAGAGAGGAAGGATTGAATCCATGCTTACCGATGCCCTTAGATTGGACAATAGTTGGTTTTGGATAGAGTATGCGACTAGGTGATAAATCATGAGATAGATGGTTTACTGAGAGAGGGTTTTGGAGAGAGATATCTCCTGTGTGCAGGCAAGACGCTTCTTGCTGACAGTTCTCGTGCGGCACGCGTACGGACTTCGGCAGGTGCAATACCTAAAACCAATACCCTTCTTGAAACCTGCAGCGTGCATCCTTACTAGTCGTGGTCAGTGAAGGCGTCAAGGGCGGTTTTGCGAAAGCAACAGCGCTATGGAGTCTTACTTTGGGCGAGACAACCACCCTGCAGTACCATGCTACATTTCCTTGAACTGCAGGGCGTATTTACCAGGCGCCCCTTTTTGCGCTTGGCATGGTCGACCCTAGCCGCCCTAGCAGTAGACGCAGGCCGAAGTAGCGTACATGGTTGGTGCAGGGGTGTTTCCCGCCTACTGCAAGGTCTCCGTATTGGCAAAGTTACATCTATTCCTGTGTAGTCTGTATAGGAAACAGTGTATCTATGTCGCCTGCTACACCAACGTGTCACCTTGAAATTATCACCGTCTCCTTCATACACACATATCTCATCTATTATCTATCGTCTTGTCTCCTCCATCCACTCCCTGCCACCGATATCTCACACGCGATGAGCGCCTTCAAGTGCAGACTCTGCGTCTTACTAGCCGTACCCAACAGTTTATTGCCGACAGATTGCCTACGTGATTGTGTGAACGCGTCACGCTAAAACAATGAACCAGTCGGCCACTAGGGCTCAAGGCTCCGGCGATTCACGTAATTATTGACAGAAACCAGCTTAGCTCATCAATTCAAATTAGCCGGAAACCCCTGTACTGCACCGACCATGTACACTACTTCGGCCTCGCACCAGTAGAAATCAAGCACGGCCATTCCGTGTGCTCACACAATCGTCGGTTTACATCTTGATAAATCAATGTTTCCAAGCAATAGGGAGCTTGCTACAGCTCCCAGACATGATTGAAATTGCATTGTCTGACCCTAAACAGAATCTATCCCAAGACTCAAATGCGAAAGACAGGATCATTTTCCACACCTATCACCAAATTAAATTCCTCACCAATAAAAATGAGACGGTCATTCGCAGCGAACTTCATTGGCGTTCCAGAAGCCTTGAACAAGTCCATTCAGGCGACGAAGGCTGAGTTTCGTTCGCTCGGTAGGAGCGGGTTGAGGGTGTCCAACCCTATCTTCGGTGGACTACAAGTTGGCAATTCACAATGGTTGCCATGGGTGCTCGATGAAGATAAGGTTCGTCAATTATATCTTTACAATTTTTTTTGACCTTGAATCGCAGGCGCTTCCATTATTAAAGTACGCATACGATAACGGGATCAATACAGTGAGTCCTACGACCTTAAAGCTAGAAAGGACCCCACGCTCACCGTCGCAGTGGGATACTGCGAACATCTACTCGAATGGACAGTCTGAAAAGCTTATGGGAAAGGCAATACAAACATACAATATCCCTCGTCGCAAACTCATTATAATGACCAAATGCTACCGCGTAACATGCGATCAGGAGAACTTCGACGCTACGTGTAAAGTGGCCATGCATGAAGATCTTGCTGATCAGAGCAAAGACTACACAAACCAGTGGGGTATGTACAAGGTTGCAGTACCCCGTGCTATACCGCAATACATAGTTGATATTAATCCATAGACAGGACTTTCAAGAGGGGCCATATTCAACGCAGTCGAAGCCTCGCTTGAAAGACTGAATACTACTTACATAGATGTCTTGCAGATACATCGTTACGACCTGACTGTCTCGCCTGAAGAAACGATGGAGGCGCTCCACCATTTGGTGAAGTCCGGCAAAGTGCGTTATTTAGGCGCCAGCTCTATGTGGGCATATCAGTTCGCAATCTTGCAACATACTGCGGAAAAGCACGGCTTCACAAAATTTGTCGCCATGCAAAATCACTACAACTTGCTATATCGCGAAGAGGAGCGCGAAATGAATCGGTTTTGCAACCAAACTGGTGTTGGGCTGATTCCGGTAAGAAACACATACGCTATGTAGACCCAAGGTGTTTGATAACATGTTGTTAGTGGGCACCGTTGGCTGGTGGTCAGCTTGCGCGCGCGCCGGAACAGAACGGACAAACACTGCGGTCGTCCGTCAATAAGACCGGGGCGTTCTACCACAACGACTGCTCCGACTCAGACGAAATAATACGACGGGTATACGAAGTTGCAAGGCGGCGCAGTTGGCCAATGAGCCATGTGGCCCTAGCATGGTTGAATCGTCGCGTAACGGCCCCCATCATAGGGTTCAGCAGTGCCGACCGGATCGACGATGCATTAGCGGCGAGGGGCAAGTCGCTGACGGAGGAAGAAGAGACTTACTTAGAGGAGGCGTACAAACCACAAGAGATACTAGGACACCTCTAGGGGTGTTTTGTGCTGGAGTTTGGGCCGTATCTCGGTCCATGGGTGCATTCATTCATTCAAAGCTATTTGGAGGTTCTTAATTCGTAGCAGCATTGCGGAAGTAGTTCAATTGTTGTCAAGTCACAGTCTTACTTTGGTTCATTTTTCAGTTTTCGCGGTAAGACATCCTTTAGGTATTCTATCAGTAACCTGTGCATATCAATATCCTGAGCAGCCTGCGAAAACCACCCCCAAGCTTCCCACTTAACTGATCATGACTCTTCTCTACTGATCTGAATAACCTTTAAGAGAAGACAGATTCAGCCTTGCTATTGCACCTTTTAAGAATAACCTTCATCAAGCTAACCGTGTCTTAGCTGCAGCGTACGACATACCAGAATTAACCTGCAGACGTTATAAACAAGGAAAAAGTAACACCCTTTTAACGCTGACCTACGAGGACAGTGAACAACTGTGTAGGATAGCAGGTTTTATTATGCGGCAGTCGCAATCAAGGTGAAAGAAACAAGATGATTTCTTCTTTTCTTTCGTTCTTAATAATACGTACTAATTATTATATGTTAAACTTGTATTATTTCATATATTGATAGACCCTAAGGATATTAATTGAAATTTTCAAGTAAATTTACGAACGTCGGTTGAGAACATTTTCTAGAGAAAAGAAAGCAGGTGAAACTATCGCCGAGCTAATCCGCCGATTTTCGAATATGACAAATTGTTTGACAAAATTGTGGGGCATCAGCGATCCAGGGCTTGAGCTTGACACTAGGCGTCTCAATTAACTTATCATCCTTTGATCTATACCGAGGCTGAGGGGCAAATCTTACCATCTGCCAGTAAAGTCCCCCTTTCTTCAGTAGTGTCTGATGATCACCCTTCTCCAACACCTTACCCGACCCAAGGACGAAGATAATGTCTGCTCTCTGGATTGTAGCAAGCCGATGTGCGACCGCCAAAATTGTTCTTGTGCCCTCACCAGCAGCGCGCTCAACAGCCGCCTGGACGAGCTTTTCCGATTCACTGTCGAGGGACGAAGTGGCTTCATCTAAGAGCAGAAGCTTCGGTTTTCTCAATAGCGCTCTTGCCAGGCTAAGACGCTGCTTCTGTCCGCCAGATAAACTCATGCCCTTCGTCCCTAGCCTGGTATTATATCCTTCAGGTAAACCTGTGATGAAGTTGTGTATTTGTGCATCCTTGCACGCTTCCAAAATCTCCTCTTCAGTCGCAGTGTCTACCGAAAGCGCAACGTTCTCTTTGATAGTGCCTTCGTAGAGCGTAGATTCTTGGCTCACGAGGGAGATCTGCTTGCGGTATTCTGATGGATCGAGGGATGTAATATCTTGGTCGTTGTAGAGGATCTGTCCGGAGTTCGCATCGTAGAAGCGCTCAAGTAGGGAGATTGTCGTAGACTTGCCACAACCCGAAGCTCCTACTAATGCCGCAAATTGGCCTGGTGAGACTTTGATGTTGAGATTACATAGGACCGGTACTTCGCGGGACTCGTACGTGAAGTACACGTTCTGGAACTCGATCCCAGCGCCACCTGACGGATTGCGCAATGCCGGGTAAGACGGTAGCGAAGAAGTCTTTGGCGGCCGCATACTCAATATCCTATTCGCTGCAGCTGTTACTTGTGCCATATTTGGCGCGACAGAGAACCACATCCCCGCCGCTACCGCTCCCTGCACGACCGCCATATAAATAACAAAGAAGTCGACCAGGTCGTATTCGCGCGAGGCTAGCAAGGTGCCACCATACCAAAACGCGAGCGCCATACAAGCAAGCTCCGCGCTATCACTAGCAGCAAAGACGAGAGTGCCCCATTTCGCCCTGCTAGACGCTTGTGTAACATGACCCGCTAGTAGTGCCTGATACTGGTCGCCAATCTTGTCTTCCATAATGAGACTGAGGACAGTCCGGAAGGCGCCGACGGCTTCTGTGGCGAATTGACTGCTATTCTCAAAGACTTTGGCGTTCATGCTTTCGAATTGCATTTCCAGGCGCATGCGTAAGTATCCAGCGGTAAGGATCGGTGGTAGTGCAGCGAAGAGAGTGACAAGCGAGAGTTTCCAGCCGTACACGAATGCGATGATGAGTGAGCCGACAAGGTTCACGACAGCAATAAGGGCCATCGACATCTCAGTAGACATTAGTTGCTGAAGCTGCGTGGTGTCACTGCTCAGACTCGAAGTCAGCGATCCTGGACTGTGTCCTTGAGAATCGAAGAAAGCGATGCGTTTCTGGATCGTGTTGTCGAGGTATTCTTGGCGGTAATGCCGGGTTAGTGAAATGGAGATAAGATGCGCAGCGAGATAGAGGACAAAATAGGAGAGTCCAACGATTGCAGCAATCACTCCGTACATTCCAGCCCAGAAGTTACCTTCGGAGATGAGCTGACTGCCTGTGTAGGTGAAGACCTGGATAACATTGGCGAAGACGTAGGCCTGAACAGGGTACACAGCACCAGCTCCCAGGACGCCCAGAACAGCGATGGAATAGAGAAACCAGTGATGCTGTTGTTCGTAGATGAGGCGACCAAAACTGCGTATTAGACCCTTCATCTTGTACTTCGCGTCTTCTCCTTCCGTCTCACTATCATGATGCTGAGCCTCCGATTCAACCGACGCAGCAGATTTGATCCCTTGAAGGTTTGAGGCATCGGCTATTTCCTCATCCGCTTCCATCGTCAGTTCTTGCGCGGTCACCAGGCCGCGATATACTCCATCCGCAATTGTCAATAGCTTCTCATGAGTGCCCTGTTCAACTATTTTACCTTGGCGCAACACGACAATTTTGTCAGCTCGCTTGACAGTAGACAAACGATGCGCAATGACGATAGTGGTGCGGTTCTTCGAGACACGATCAAGTGCTTGTTGAACGATGCGCTCGGTACGAACATCGATAGCACTTGTGGCCTCATCCAAGATGAGAATTGGAGGATTCTTGACGATACTTCTCGCTATCGCGATTCTCTGTCCTGGAGAAGTCAGCGTATGCCTTAGAAGCAGTTGAATATGATTCTTCGCTTACGTTGTCCGCCGGAGAGCTTTATGCCGCTCTCGCCGACAAATGTTTCGTAGCCTTCCGGTAACTGTGAGATGAACTCTTCGGCATACGCCTCGCGACAGGCTTCTTTCACCATGTCCATCTTCTCGTCTTTCGACAAACCTTGGTATTGTGTCCCAGAAAGACCAAAGGCCACATTGTTGAAGAGCGTGTCGTTGAATAGAAACGGCTCCTGTTGTACAAGACCAATTTGTGAGCGCCACCACTTCAAGTCCATATCGCGTAGGTCCAACTGCCCAATTCTGATAGTTCCAGTACAAGTGTGTGGTCCAATTTCGGTTTCTTCGTCCTTCTTCCTTTTGTCTTCTGCTGGTTCTGTAGCATTCTTGAATCTTTTTGATTTCTTTGCTTTCTGGTTGTCTGTCTTTTCCAATTCAACTACCTTGTCGGGAAGTATGCCGGCTGGAATTGTTTCCTTTGTCTTATCGGGTTTTGTCACATTTGCGGTCGTTCCAATTAGATCGTACCAGCGCTGGACGAGGCCTACAATGGTGCTCTTTCCGGACCCAGATGGACCAACAATCGCTGTGACCTTGCCAGCATCAAGCCCTAAATCGAGACCATCGAGGATTTGAACGCCCGGCCTGCTAGGGTATGAGAATGCGACATTTTCAAACGTGATATCTGCATTAGCAATACTGTCGGGCTCCTTTAGACCAGAGGTATCCGGAACATGGGCATCGATAATGGCAAACAGCTCGGCTGAGGCGCTTACCGCTTTCGCAATTCCGATAATAGGAGAGGTCAGGCGACCTATGTTCATCATTGCCATCATGACTGAGAAGAGAACGCTGTGGGGAGGGGTTAGTGATTCGAAGCGAAAATTTGACATTTGGTACATTTACACAATGACCTGGCCTATATCATCAATGTGCCCTCGGGAATATTGACGGATGCCAAACCAGAAAGCAAGTCCATAGGTCCCGTATTGTGCCATCATGAAAGCCGACATCATCAAACCCATTAGAGGAGCTGCCCTCTTCTCATTTTGAGCAGCCTAGCGACGAAAGCATAGTCAGCATCACTGATGAGAAATAATTTTGTATATGCCTGCAAAGCCGAACTTTACAAACCTTGCATACATACCTTATTTAGGAATTCTTTATGCTGTCGTGCCAATTTGATCTCAGCGCCAAAAGCGACGACGATTCGAATGGAGGAAAAAATCTCGAATGCCATCCCTGATGCATCCTCGTGGTGCTTTTCTGTGATCTTGTGTATGCGTATGAATGGTGAGACAAGGCTGCCGTAGGCAATTAAGATGAAAACGAGAGACGCGGAAGCGACAAACGTCAGCAGCCAGCTCTTAATAAATGCCACGATATAGAAACCGAACGTAAATGCGAGTGCTTGCCAAAGCGTTGCAAAGTGCTGCGAGATAGCTACCTGAATGGTGTTTGAAGATGTAGTAATGCGAGTCGATACTTTGCCAGGAGAAATTTTGTCGATAACGCTAACTGGCTGGGAAAACGTAGCACGCAGATACGCTAATCGCAACGCAGCAGAGATACGTAGACCTGTGATCCGTACTATGAACTATATAAACATTAGTGCAATTACTTTCACAGGGACAGGTTTTTCCCATACCATTGCAACATAAGACAGAACGAATTTTCCAATGAACAAATATACAATGTACAATGCTTGCTTGTTAAGTGCCGATTGGAACTGCGATTTTGTGACGGAGGTTCCTGGTATGAAGTAATTCGTGAAGTCGCTGACTATCCCGCCAAACACGATTATCATCAAGGGCATTGTAGCGCCAGAACCGATGGAGGTGAGAATGCAGAGTGCCATCATTAAGTAATCGAGTTTGGTTCCGTAGGAGAGGACTCGGAAGTAGTTCGCGAGACCAGCCTGCGGCAGTTTCTCTGCCCGCAAAGTGCCATGTTCTTCCTCTTTAGCAATCGCTGCTTTGTGGCTTTTCTCTGTCGTTGCAGCTTCGAGACCTCGCGCTTGCTGCGCAGCTGTCTCGCCTTCCGTGCTTGTCGTTGGTGGTGGCGGTGGCAATTTGTCTTTGCTAAATATGGTCATGATCACGACCCAAGATCGGAACAGACGGTAAGGGAGTGGACAGATCGTTACCAAAGGCCGAATATGGGCAGTAGTTAGATACAAGTCTATGCGACGAAGACACGACGGTGCCTAGGACGTATAGGTGATAGCTCGTGCCGTATGAGTTGTACTGAGGAACTTGATTACGCCCGTGAATTGGATTGCGCTGTTGTACAGCTTGCACCAAGGTGAAGGTTGAAGGATATCGTGCAATGAATCATTAGATTAGCCCATAGTGGCTTGGCTGTATCACGGTTTTATATTATTCTTGGCAATGTCGTACCGTAATGGTAACAAACCTCTTGAAGAAGGTCCGGGTAATGGTCGGAGATGGTAACCGCTGTTGCCGTCTTTATTCTGTACCAAACAAGCGGATATCTGCGAACCGGAAGAGGCAACACGCCTTAGCATCCTCGTAGATTTGTCTCTAATAGACGAATATAAAATAGATAACCTGAAAATTGGTTCTGCTGTATGCATTTGAGCGAGTCATGCACGACCGTTCAATTCAGAAGGTATAGCAACTCCCATGATTTAAGCCCGCCCCCCTCTAAAAAAGAGGCCTGTTGTTCTTGTTTCTGGCGAACCACGCATTAAGAGCAAAGCGCATGAATTTTGTTAGAAGTAAATAACGTCTCTGTCGGTGCTCCAAGAACATTGACAAGCAAGGATTCGATCCTTCCTTTCTTTGTATAGAAAGAACGCCGTTCTAGTGAATGTGATCGTACAAGATGATTGTGGTACCGACGACTTGACGCAAGTTCACGGCGCAGTCACTAATATGAGGTAGTGGGTTATGGATGCCTTGTGCTTATCTCGGCAATGTGCTCGGGCCTGCACACTGATGGTTAAATTGCAAGCGAATAGGGACGGTTCTGTATCATTGGACGGACGGCGCATCTAGCGGTGAGCTAGGGCAAACAGTTCCAAATATTGGTTGATCGTTCAATCCTGTGAGCTGACAACTTGATGCAGGTCCCCTGCACGGCTGCTTTGCTTGGATAGCCTCATCCTCCTGTTAAAGCAACCGTGCATCTTATCGTTTGATCCAAAGACATGGGCAAGCATGGATTCAATCCTTCCTCTCTTTGTATGGAAAGAACGTTGTTCCAGTAAGCGTGAACTCACATGATAATTGCAGTGCTGACAACTTGACGCAGGTCTACGGCGCAGTTGTTGACATGAAGCCCCGCTCGACACTTCAGCAGCTCCATAAGTATTTGTTGTACTAGAGGGCTTCTATTATGTTGTTGACATAATAAACGAATATCGCAAAGACTATGTAGAGCACTCTTACTCATCTTTGAAGTACATTATCTACTGTGTAACTGCTAGTGACATTGGCATCTTAGTTGTACTATTATAATTTCTTAGATACGGGCGGACAGGACCTGGTTAAGGATCTGGTTATTCTAATTTCTATCTAAAGCAAGAGTATAAACCGCCAGGGAACTATCTTCTTTAGCCTAGAAGACCTAGGCCATTAGTTAGGGGCGCGTTGTGCTTACATCGGCAATGTGCTTAGACAGCACAGGAAATAGGTACATTACAGGCGTGGGACGGACGGCGCATCTAGCGGCGCTCACAGTTCCAAGCATTGGCTGATCGTTCAATCCTGTACGCCTAGGGATTTGCAAGTGCGGGGTGGGTTTATCTCATTAATCAGACCCTCACGGAGAATCCTGACTTCCGGTCTGCCACCCCTGCAGCACCCTTCTTAGCGCCGCTAAGAACTCCTCCAAACTCCTCAGCCAATCACAGGCCTAGAATAAACCCAAGAAACTCCTGCAAACTCCTAGGCCAATAAGAGCGCAGGGATGGGACCGGAGCCAGATTCTCCACGACGGTCTGAGGTAATTTGGTAGTGGCTTGTTAGCAACTCTAATTCTACACTGAAGGGGAAACACACACACTTACACCCTCTATCTCCAACACTAAAACAGCATTTAACCACGCAAAATTAGCACTAAACAATAGCGATTATTTAATACTATCTGTTCAATTTGCGATGTCTCTGTCTCCCGCCCTCCCTCACCTCCCTAGCAGCCCCAAACAAGCCTCATCTACCACACCAGCAAGCCCCTTCACAAGCCCTCCGCCATCATTTTTTAACAACATTGACCTTTCCTCAAGTCCCCTTAGCGTGCTAGAAGATAGTAGCGGTGACTCTGAGTCAAGCAATCCTTTTGGGGACGTTGCACTGCCTAATAAAGCACTTCTCGCCACCATAGACAAACTAGAGAGGGACGACACCGCTGTTATACGAGGTGAACACTTACTGGGTCCGGTCCGTACTAAGGCGGTGCGTAAGCGTAGGTGTCGTAGGATTATTCTGTGAGGTTCGAAGACGATGATATAAGACAACGGGGTGGTAAATCCAATCAATAAATTGACTAACTAACTTGCTGTATCAATCTGTGTAAGAGACGAGTGAAGTTATTTGAGTTGACTACAAAGAGCAAACATAACATAGGAAACTGCCTTCCTTATATATTTCCTCTTTACCCATAGAATCCTGAGTCTCCCATCCCTTGGCGGGATATCGGGGATCCTCCAATTCTCCCGAGTCTCCCATCCCTTGGCGGGATATCGGGGATCCTCCAATTCTCCCGAGTCTCCCATCCCTTGGCGGGATATCGAGGATCCTCCAATTCTCCCGAGT
>BCHH01000028.1:7406-53402 GCA_001599595.1 Beverwykella pulmonaria | reverse complement strand
ATTCTCCCGAGTTTCCTCTTCCTTGGCGGGATCTCTAGGATCCTTCGATTCTCCCGAGTTTCCTCTTCCTTGGCGGGATATCTTCTGTCACGTGCCTCGCTTACCTGCRCGAATCCTCGCTGTTCCTTTGCGCCCGCCTGCGCGCCGTACTGCGCCCGTTGACAGGGTTTTGGTTGTTCGTTGGCGGGGTTGGTTCCTCATCTGCAGCCCGCATCTGTGCAACTTCTTCGAACCGTAACAATAGGGTGAGGTGCGTATAGAATAACATATATACCGTGACAAGCGTCCAGGGATGCTCAAGCCCGAGCACCTTCTCAGACAGCACAAGCGTCTGCCTGTTCATCGATTCCGCCTACTCGTAATTGCCTTGGTTGCCCAACACGACCGCCAAGTTGCCCATGATCGCCAGCATCGAGGGTTACTTAAACCCGAGCACCTTCTCAGACCACACCAGCGTCTGCCTGCAATTGAGATCAATGGCCACCTTGAATGGCCTGTCCAGAGCTTCTTGTATAGAAACGCGTGTGCAGCTACATCGTGCATCGGCTCAATTGGTATAATGTCGCTGTCTTCCACAATCTGAATCACCGCGCGCCTTGTCCGGCTAGTGACAAGGACTGAGCCGTGCGTGCTTGGAGGGAGGTATCCGGACAGGCGCTGCTGGAGAGCGCAGCTGGAGAGCGCAGCTGGAGAGCGCTGTTGCTGCTGCTGCTGCCACCGCTGGTGCCGCCATCAGCACCGTTGTCTTCTAACGATATTTAGCTATTACTCGCTAGCAGAGAGATAACAGCAGCATCGTGGGCGTTGTCGAGCACTAACAGCCATCACCCGTTCTGTTTGTTGCGGAGCTAGTTGTCACGGTATATATGTTATTCTATACGCACCTCACCCTATTGGGTTCACTGCACCTTTTTAGATAGCGCAGGTCGAGTGGTATAGAGCTTGCTCCTGACACTAGCGTAGTTTAACTTGTACGCGGACAACAAGAAGCAGTAGGGTAATAAGGCAACAGAGGACCGCAAAGACCTCACAGCTCAGGGCTTCCTGCGTTTGCTGCAGCAGCTCTGCATTATCCTCCTTTAGGACTTAGTTATTATAAGACAGGAGTTCCCCGCGCATCTAATCTAGGCTAACCCTATCTTTGCCTAAGCTAACTACCTAGCGTTTGCAAAGGACGTGGAGCTCTCACTACTAGACGTGGAGGAGCCTAAAGAAGTGCAGATTTGGAAGACGCTGCCTGCTATTGCTAAACGCCTTAGCATCCTGCACTAGAGCCTTGCGCGAGACGTCAGCGACTGGGGCGCGGAAATGAGAGAGCGGCTCAACAGCATTGACATACGGCTAGGTGACTTGCTTAAGGGCCGCATATCGCTGACTCTACATCCTACGCGCCGTACGATTATAGCGGCTTCTGGCTCTACCACGCCTGCTTCTGCTGCGACGGCGGTGAGGTCCTTCCACTCTGCATTAGCCTCCCCTTCTCCCGCGGCCACTCCCTCACTGCAGGAGCCGCCATCACCGCTATTACCGCCGCCACCGCCGCCGCCACCGCCGCCGCCGCTGTACGTCCTCTCCCGCGCAGTGGCAACCGTCCCGCAGCTGTGGAGGGAGTGGACGGTAGGCCTAGCAGGCGGCCCGTCTGTGCAAGGACTAGAGGATCTGTACGGGCCGCGCTGGCGTCAGAGGCATAGCGAGCAGGTGCTATATGGACGGCGGAAGGTTATTATTGACGAGGTTTGGAGACGGCAGGCACAGGGCATTAGTACAGGCGCAGCAGTGGAAGAAGTAGAGCTTGTTCGGCAGCGGGCTAAATTGTCGCTCTATCAGCTGTACAAGCTGCTTAATAGACAGAAAAAGTGTACTTTGTAGTTAATGCTATAGCTATGCGCTTCCATATTGCCTGCATTTTTGCCCCTATTTTGCTTTACAAATAGTGTAAAAGTAGAAAAAAAGCGGCCCTCCGGGGGTGCCAAGACTTGCAGTATACCAGAGGTTATCACGGAGGTTAGGTGTTCTCGCTTAATAACGCGCGTGATCTCGCTAACAAATCGACCCCCATATAACCGATAAATATGGATTATGTATGCTACAAGAGTGAACTAGCCAAGCATGTGGCGCTGCCACAGACCTACCAGCCACCAACTCTGGCCTGCCCGCCTGTGTGGCTTATTATTATTGCGCAAACGCGCAAGTTCGCGTCTCGGATGACCCACAGCCTCTTCGCTTAGATAAAAGATACCAATCAGCGTGGCGACGTTGCATGAACGAGCGTTTGGCCGCTTGTTTTTTTTTTTTTTTAAAGCCTGTATGACTTGGGCTGCGTGTAGTCGTCTTTCTCTGGTTCATGCCTGGGTTAATCACGAGCTTGCGCATGGGAGGGTGCGAAGCAAGTCCCAATTCTCTAACCATTGACTACCAAGGAGCGTACGGGTTATGGCATATTGACCCTGAATGCCGTCCGGAATTGCCTGTATCAAATGAATGCCAGGTTATACTCGGTCGCTCCTGCCCTGACATATTCACCATACATCATGCCCAGCACATAAGCCTCACCTACTATTCGATTATACATCTCACCCACTGGCCGCACGATGAAGGGAGATTCCACCCCGTGTATAATGACGATACGATCTCCAGGTTGTGTTCCTTCAGGTACCAAGCAAACGAAACCCAGAGTTGATCTTGCGAGACCTCTTTTATAGAGCATAGCTCCAGCTGTCTTGCAGAATCTGGCAAGCGCTGCCGAAACAGGTCCAACTGTTTGCGTCGGGCCCAGGATAAATGCCCCATCGGGTGCTCTGTTTGCTCGACCTTCAATCATATCAAGTATCTGTTGGCGGACGGAATTGTCTAGTCGTGCTTTCAGATATTCTTGAACCTTGCCTTCAATAATTGCAGAATACATAAGACGTATTTCCGGACACGATTCAGGGTTGATCTGAAACGCTATTTCTCGAAGGTGGGTGGAGTCGATTATCCGATCAGCCGTCAATATTCGCCAGACCATGTCTCTTCGGTCATAGCTACCAGGAAGAAGCACATTATGCTTATGGACAAACTGTTCCGCTTTCAAGAAAGCCGATCGAAGTCGGGGATCTGCTGGATCTGAATACTCATCAAGCTTTTGATCAAGGCTTGAATTTCTCTCGAAAGGGTCTGGAAGAGTATGGGCAACTGAGTCTACCACATACACGGACCGTATGACAACGTCTGGCTGTGCGGTATTGTAACTCCACTTCCCTGCCTTGTCCAGCGAAGCTGAGAACTGGCAATTAGGACCTTCTGAAATGAACTTGTATGTTGAGAACCGTGGACCGATTGTCCAATCCGGAACCCAGCTGGGAAGAGCTCCCTCGCCGCATCGTAATGTGTCCAAGCACCAGGGTAGCATATTCAGATTGCGTTCCCTGAAAGCCAGTGCAGTCTGAACATACACTTCTCGACGCGATTTAGAATAGTCTGGAACGAGGCGGAGCTCTTGTGCATCAGAGCAAATCCCAAGAAGGGCGTAGACCATATCCCGAGGATCAGTAGAAAGCAGCCCTACTTTCAATCCAATTCCCGAAGCCAAGGATATGAGTGCGTGTAATGGAAGAGGTCCTTCGGTCTGATACAAATCGCGGTATTTGACGAAGATTCGATAATGAGAGTCGAGACCTTCGTAGGGACTGCGGCCAGTTTCTCCCGAATATTCAGTCACATGGCCGTTGGGATCGTCAACAATACGCTCTAAGATACGGTCTATAGACCAGTAGTGTTTCCATGCTTCCTCCCAGAATTCAAGGATCGAAATTGCTGCATTCATTACCTCAAAAGAGATGGATTTTTTTCCACAGGTAAACAATGGCTTTTTCGACACCGTGACCTCCTGCAATATCCAAACACGCCTCCACCAGGCCCGGGACAGTAGGCCTTTCAAGGGAGCGGGAGGCAAAGTCTCCTCCATAACACTCCATCCTTTCCTGAACGATTTAGACAGAAATCTTTCCATCGACCCCTCTTTCTCTGCACCAGGTAAGGGGCTAAGGTAGCCAAAGTTCATTGTCTGTACAAAAGCCTGTCTGATCTTCGAATGATCGTTTCCCCAAGCTTTTACGTCGTGCCGCAGTGCATCCTGTCCCAGGGCTTGTATTTTGTCCATGAGGAGATCACTCCCGGACGCTGCGGGACCGAGCCAGAGAATGGTTTCAGCAGCCTGTTGGTAGATACGGATCATTTGCGCCACCTGCCATGACTTCTCCTGATTGTCCTGTTGATTGATACATATTGCATCTACCCAGAGCTTTTTAAGCTTTCCGCTCCGAGTGAGATGGTGGAGAGCCTCACACAAATTGTGAGTTGCCTGAAATTCTTGACCATGGATAAGAAGCGGTGTAGTTTCATTAGGATTTCCCCAAGTGTACGAGAGAGCAGTGTATTTGGGATTGGACCGGAGAGAAACTACCTCCAGGGAGAAAGACGGACCGTCATATTTTCCTGGCGCTTCGATAATCAGCAAACGGATCTCATTCCTCGCTTGACAGAGAGCTCCATATTGAAGGGATGACATGACTGGATTTGGAGTAACCCACAATATGGGTTCTGGTGAGGTTGTGACGTTGTTTCTGCAGCACGGAATAAGACATGAAAGTCGCTAATGATAAGTATTCAACGGCAGCAGAATTTGTATGGTGAGGAGGTGCAATGAAATGCACAAAGGTGGGCGGGTGGCCTCGTGCTCTTACCACCAGGTGTCGAAAACCATACGGTGGTCTCAAGGGTAAGTATTGTGAACACGGATGCCACCAAATTCTCTCCTTACCACCAATCATAGTAGCTGTCTAGCCTCGCTATGCGCTCTTATTGGTGGGTATTGATGACGTGATCGTATGATTACGCCACTCGTGTTCACAATACTTACCCTTGAGACCACCGTACTTAAACTGCACGAAGGGTAGCTGGTGACTGGTCGCTATCCCAAGGGTGGCTCGATCATCCTCCTGTAGTCACGCCATTAGTAACTAGTAGGCGAAAGCATTAGTTAACTCTGGATAGATAATTCGTTAATTGGATGATGCAGGTGATCCCCCCACCTGCACAGACAGGACAGGGTCACAGGGCATCTCGTCTCTCCCAACTTCACTGCAATCTTTTGCGCAAAAGAGCCGCCGAGCGAGTGAGACAACCTTGCCCAGCACCTCTGCTCTGCTAAAGATTGCAGTGCATAGAGGAGTAGGGCAGCGCGCTGCACGCTGAACTGGCCATGCAGTCGCCTCACTTTCTCAACACCTCTTCTGCGCTAAAGAATGCGGTGCTCTGGCAATCTGCTGGAAGAGTAAGAGTACGAGGTTCGGTGTAGAAACAAGCATCGTGACATGCGTCTTCATGTGGGGACTCAAAGCAGTGCTGCTCAGGAGTCGCGATAAGTCTGCAAGCTGCGAGGGCGCGGGAATGGCCTTGACCGAATGGCAAGTAAAGGGTGCGGCGCGCCACGGTCGTTGCGAGCCACAGTCGGTGCGCCACTGGCTTGGTGTTACGGTAACCACACTCCCCTGACACGTTACGCGACACCTTGGCTGCACACGAGCCCAGCAACTTCATGTATATAGCCTGGCAGAGAAGCTTCCCTTCCTCTGCATCTGACGTCCTGAACAATCATGCCAATAGCACGTAGCAATCTAGTGTTCATACCTGAATGCCTCGTCGCCGTGACAGCCATCTTCCAATAAAATTGCAACAAGACTGTAAATTTTTAGAGCATTTAGAGCAGGTGTTTAGCGTACAGAAGAATAGTTTTTACAGTTATGTGTGGCACATTACAAGTTACAAAATTTATTAGAGTCTAGACTATAGAAGTGTGTTTCAAAGGCATTATTTAGAGTAGTGTTAAACGTTCTATTCCCTCTAAGCGTAGCAAATTAAAGTCTATAATTGGGTAATTAGTCTTGCGGAGAAAGAATTTCCAATACTAGTGATTACTAGCCTACTAATAAGCAGCTACCTTCCCTTAAAATTTTAACGTCAATGCGTCTTCAAGCAACATTTTCTCCGCTTCCTTCCTTGACACCCTTATCCTTAGATTTGTATGCTTAACCTAAAGATGTTGTAGACAAGCTAAGTAGATCTGCTCCTAAACCCCCAAAATAATGGGCAATAGTAAGTTAACATAGTAGAAGATGAAAAATCATTCTAATAAAGCGATCAAACGCTGGAGTCAATTCGGGATCGGGCGTGGATAGTAAGAAGAGGACCTTGAACGTGATGCAGATTAGAAGGTGGAGGGAGGCGAATTGGAAGCAGGTTAGATTGGGGGTGCCGAAGAAGAGTGTGCAGAGTGAGTCGTCCAACAGCTCGATGGGGCGGTTAAGGATGGCGAGGCTTCGGACATCGCATGGCTGTGAGTCGCCCTCCTACCCCCATGTGATATTTCTTTTGTAAGCTGGAGCGTGGAGGAAAAGGTGTCAAGATGTGTATTGTATGTGATGTATGTACAGCTGATATATATATGACGGACTGATTAGTCAGTGGTATATCCACGTGACATTATGGTGTCCTCGGCTTACATTTTTATCACACCCCCTTTCCTCCACTGCAATACGTGACTTATTCTCTTCCCAACTCTATATAATATGGTTTAAATTGGTTCTATATATCACGTGGTTGATGTCAAGTCCCGACACGGGCCTTGGTGCCTCAGAGCAGAACTTTCTCGCCCTCTGCTATCATCAACAGCCTCATTGTACGCTCAATAGGCTAATATGGCTCGATTTGTATCCCCACCCACCATCCCAACAAGCTCCACACGAACTCAAACTACTTGCGTTGTTTTTTGTATCTATCTCTCACGCATCATCATCAGGGAAGGAGGTGTTTATCTTGTTTTCAACGCTTGATTTGGGGGCGTAAGCTCAGGGGCAGCTCCCGTAGTCGAGTCTCGTGTGAGAACTCTCATGGCCCAGTCACGTGCGAGCGATGAGATACCCTCCGAGGGTACTCAGGGGCCTACAGATATTGGAGAGTACGTAGTACGTAGTACTCTGAGTGGGAGCTGGCTACCCGGCCTCAGACTATATACAGAAAAGCAAAGGATCAAATAAATGCAAAAAACAACGCAAGTAGTTTGAGTTCGTGTCGAACTTTGTTGGGATGGTGGGTGGGGATAGAAATCGAGCCATATTAGCCTATTGAGCGTACAATGAGGCTGTTGATGATGGCTGAGGAGAGATGGACAAGGTGGAGGAGAAGGACGAGGAAGTTCTGCCCTGAGACACCAAGGCCCGTGTCGGGACTTGGCATCAACCACGTGATATAGAACCAACATTTATTTGATTCTTTGGTTTCTGTATATAGTCCGAGGCTGGGTGGCCAGCTCCCACTCAGAGTACTACGTACTGCGCCGTAGCAAAGTGCTACTTTGCGCGAATATACCACTGGCATGGATGGAAGGCTTGGATGCATGGTGCAAGGAACAGGTCTTGGTTTCTCTGTCAGTTGCTTGCTTCGTCATCACTCAACGCGGTATATATATGGGGACATGGGATGACAGCCAACACGAACGAGACGGACCACCCTCACACACGAACCTCAACCCAACGAGACCACGAACATTTCATACATCTTTCATTGCACTTTTATCTTTCATTTGGTTTGGTAGCTAGATAGAACGAAGTTGCAAACAGCCTCCACAGTGATGATTTGTCCTTCAGTGCATTGCTGCTTCGGACATCGCATGGCTGCGAGTCGCCCTCCTACCCCTGTGTGATATATTTCTATCGCGCACCCTTTACTCCACCGCAGTACTACGTACTCTCCAACCCTCGGAGGGTATCTCATCGCTCGCACGTGACTGGGCCACGAGAGCTCTCACACGAGACTCGACTTCGGGAGCTGCCCCTGAGCTTACGCCCCCAAATCAAGCGTTACAAACAAGATAAACACCTACTTCCTTGATGATGTTACGTGAAGAGATAGATCATGTATTTTTTTTTAGATGGCCACAAAGCCCTGCTGTTGAGGCATGCCACCCTTCTAGATTATCTTAAGAACAGTATTTGCAGAGGTATCTCTTCTTTGTACAAACACTTGCATCAGCTTCTGGCTCCAACGCCGGCGTTGGTAAATATGTGCCTCGTTATCGCTCCTAAACCCTGAAATCAAGTTGAAGAAATGAACGACAGTCTCTGGGGGCCAAGGATCGACCGAACATCGGGCTACTCAAGGCTCGTCAAATTCGGTTGCAGTGCTTGAGCTGATGACAAAAATTCGGCTTCGGAGCGCGCAGCTAAGAGACACTTTGCCTAAAAGACTGCGCAGCATCTTGATCACGTTGACCAGTTGAGTTAGGTTGCTAGTGATCTGGTCGCCATCGTTCAAGTGTGTAGGCTCAACGTCAAACTCCCTCAAGATCTCTTGGAACAATCTCGTGGCAGCGGCACTCCAGACCAGAACGTTGAACCTGCGAGAGGACGAGAACTGACGGCTTCCAACGTCTTTCGAGTTTTGAAGATCTATCAATTTAAAATGAATGAGATTTGAGGGCGGGAGAGCGCAATATGACGGAGTAGCTAATGAATTTAATGGATTCTTTGATCGTTGCTGGATAGCTATGCAGAGAGACAAAGATTAGACGGAGAAAAAGTGAAAACATAAAGAAACTTTCCATAAAGAAACTTTCAACTCGCACCGATTAAAAAGTATTCCGGGCTCCCTTTTCTCACCACTTCCACCTCTCATGGCTCTCACGGCTCCCACTTCCACCAGACATGAATCCGAGCCCATGAATTTACTCTGTTCATCGAAGCCGCCCGACAAACGACTGAACAACTAGGCTTCCCATGCTCATTTACGTACCTTCGCTTACGTGTCCTCGCCCGCGTACCTTTGCTCACGTCTTGCGCGCCTTCGCCATGCGCAAACGCCACCAAGCCCGAGCCTGTTCTGCCTCCGCTGGCTTCTCTAGCCGCCCCGTCCGCCTCCCGATCGTCGAGTCGAACTGTGTCCACTTGAGCCAGCTTTTCATGACGCCAAAACCGTTCCGCTGTCTACAACTGTTGCAGTTCAGAGCCCAAAATAATTTCCCTTAGAACATCCCTTTCCCCCGAACTTTCCGCCATCGCTCGAAACTTGCCATTTTCAGGCCCAAGGTTCCACAAGTTCTTCGGAGTGTCATACTCTATCACTTTGCCGTCATCCAATACCAAAATCCTATCAAAGTCTGCGACTGTGCTCAATCTGTGAGCAATTACTAGCAGAGTGGCATCGTCAAATTCCTTACGAATGCTACGTTGGATGAGCGAATCGGTGATTTTGTCCACAGCACTTGTGGCTTCGTCCAAAACCATGATCTTCGGACGTGAAACGATTGCACGAGCAAGGCAGAGGAGCTGACGCTGGCCTTGGGATAGATTTAACCCAGCCTCTGCGATTTGAGATGATAAATCGCTGAAAATGTTGACGTTTGGGGGTTTTGCGGGGTTGCGGGATGACGGAAGGGCATTTTCTCCAGCTCGATCTTCCTCTTCGATGAGGTGGATTCGTCGGAGAGCCTCAAACAGTTCGTCATCTCCGCGCTCGTCGAACGGATCCAAATTCGATCGAACAGTTCCCGAGAAGAGAACCGGGTCCTGCGGGATGATTGCTAGACGACTCCTGAGATCGTGTAGCTTGATGGTGCCGACGTCGATGCCATCGATGTAAATTCCACCATGGCGTGCTTCAAGGAATCTGAATAGCGCAAGCGTCAAGCTGGATTTGCCTGCTCCGGTCCTCCCAACGACTCCGATTCTCTCTTTTGGCTTCACTTTGAAATTGAGGCCTTTAAGCACAGGAGGTAGGTCAGGAGCGTAGCCAACCACCAGGTCTTCGACTTCCATCTCGCCCGTGCTCGGCCAGAATGCGGGCACTTCTGCGCCGCCTTGCGTTTCAATTTCAAATTCCGAATACTCAATAATTCTTTCCGTGCTGTTCATTGCCAGCTCGACTTCAACGTATTGGCGAAACAAGAAGAAGACAGCATCGCCGTAGGTTAAGGCGAACGAGAGGGTAAATCCAGCGAGTGCAGCGTCAATACCCTTATACGCAACCATGAAAAGGGCTACGGTTGTCGAAAACCCAGCACCGATGACGGACAGGCGCCAGCTGAGCCACCGCTTGTAAATGTTAAGATGCCACAGGCAGCGACCATGACCATCGATCTTAGCAAACATGGATTTTGTGTAGCTTTGCACCTGTTCGTACGCGCGAAGAGAAGTTACGCCTTGAAGAGCAGCGGAAAAGTGCTCAAACACTGGCGATTTCGCGACGGATTCGAAACGCTTAGTGTCCCTTGCGCCATCAAGATAAAAGCTTGCGTAGTACGAGGATATGCCGAGCAAAATGAATGTAATCAGCAATAGATACGGAGAGACGAGAGCGCTGCGTGGCATCAGTGAACATGTCATTCTAAAACAGTTCGAGCAACCTACCCAGCGATACCGATGCCACTCATGGATAGGAAACAAGAGAATCCAGATGATATTCCATATGCTTGGGTTGTGTCGATGCTGTTGAAATCAGCTGTAAATCGATTGAGAATCCTTCCAACGGGCACCGTATCCAGCCACCGTAGAGGCACTCGGAGAACGGCATAGGTCAAAGTTTCGAAAAGGAATCGGCTGGCCTTCAGAGATCCTCGAAAGACGAAAATGTACCGAATGGTTCCTTCTGCGCACATTAAGAGGCTTATGAATACGTAAAATGAAGAGTAGTAGACGGTTCTTTGATGCTCATCTGCACGGAAAGGAGTGAGATTGCGATCTTTAGCGAGATGAGAGCCAACAGCATTTGCCCAGGTGGAACTGATCACGGAACGAGCATCGTCCTCACCTGACCACAGTCGTAGAATCCATACCTAGTCGAAATCAGTAAATGCTTTTCAGCTTTAATAGGTGTACGCACTCTATAAAAAAGTAGAGCTTGAAAAAGGAAAAAAATAATTAACGTCATTACCCAGAACCAGAGGCCTCCGCAAGCTTTGAGGTAGTGCGCATAGACTTTCAAGCTGATATGGCCTGTTTCACGCTCTTCCTCTTCGATAAACTTTTTGGGACCTTTGTCTGGCCGCTCATCTGTACTCCCGTTTGCTTCCAAGGTCTGAGAATCTCTGCGGGAAACTGTCTGGAGCAAAGCCGGGTTTTTTGTGGTCGGTTGACTTGATTTTCTCAAAGTTGCGTTGCCCGCGCGTCGCTCAACCTGTTCAAGCGAAGTTTTAACGTCATCAACCGTGTCCAAAGTTCCATCATTGTCATTTGACGCATCCAGAATTTGAGCCACTTTCAGCTCCTCCACCGTCCCTTGGTAGGCTACAGTTCCATTCTCAAGACGGACCTCATATTTGGTCTTTGATCGGCAGAGCGCAGCGTGGTGAGTTACCAGAATGCGAGTTCTCCCGTCGCAAATAGACCCAGCAAGAGCATCGTAAATTTGTCTGCCAACGTGTGCATCGACGGCGGAGAAAATGTCATCCATAAGAAGGATTCCGGCTCTTGAGTACAATGCGCGGGCAAGCGTGAGCCTCCAGCACTGGCCTCCGGACAAATTGATTCCTTTGGGTCCTATTTCAGTTGCATCACCGTCGATGAGAATTTCGAGGTCCCTTTTAAGCGCGCACGCCTTGATCACCTGCTCATACCGTTCCTGGTCGAACGGAAGGCCGAATAGGATGTTGTCTTTAAAAGAGCAATTCTCTATCCATGGTACTTGTGGGACAAATGCCATTACGTTGGGAAGAATCCAATTACTCCTGTTTGCCGAATCATCATTTCGGTCTGCATGAGAAGGTGCTTTCGGAACGGTAATTATCCCGGAAAGCAGCTCGATTTCACCTAGGATCGCTGACAGCAAAAGACTTTTCCCGGACCCTGTTCGTCCAGATATGACGCTCAATTCGCCTGGAGGAAACTTCAAATTCAAATCGTGCAGCCGAAAAGTACCGTCTTTGACTTCGTCGACCGGCCAACAAATTGTCGCGTCTTGGAACGAAATATCAGAGCCTGGTGTTGCGATAATTTTCCTGTCTGCCGTATCTAGATATTTGCCGATTCTCTTTGCGCTGACCAAGCAATCGATGCCCATTGTCACAAATTCAGGAAGCATCGTCAAGGTTGAACCAAGCTTGTTCAGGATAGATACGGTCGTGAAGGCAATCGAAGGAGTGAGAGAGCCGTGGAGGTATGCGTATGTGATCAAACATCCGCTATTGATGAACAGCGGAGCGGAGAGCCAGATGCCTACGAAACATATATCTGCTCTGAATGCCGTCCACAAGATGCCCAGCTCGGTAGCTCTTGCATCGTTGATTTTTTTCTCCCACTTTTGCTCTAGAGCGGAGAATTTAATCTGTCGTATGCCGCCCAAAGCTTCGTTAACCACCTCCAACTTCTTGTCTCGAGCCTTCATGAGGTTTTCTTGAGCGACCAAGTACTGCTTTGTGACATAAGTGTTGATAGGAACGGTGAGACCCAGGGACGAAATGCCAACGAAAAGTGCAATCCATCCAACAATGGCTTGGAGAAAGTAGATTGAAATCCCCAATTGAACGAGCGAGCCGAATATCGAGCCGCTGATTGCCATGTAGTTGGCGATCCGGTTCGCGTCGACGCTGACCAGGTTTATCACGGTTTGTCCGGTCGCTTTGGTGTCGCCATCCTCATCATCTGCATCATTCTTGGCGGTCCTGTCATTCTTGTCGGATTTTTCGTCCCGTGTTATTTTCACGCCTCCTCTGACGTCTTTTTTTCTCATCGACTTTTCAAACAACAGAGCTGGAATCGCCAGTCGCAAAGGAATGTCCACGTATCCTTCGCCAAAGAAGCTGCGTAAACAGATTAGTTTCTGTCATCAATTGCCAATATTCAAACTTGCCACATGCGGCCGTTAGTATAGGCTGCTAGCAGTTGCGCAAGGCCTAGGCCAAGGACCCAAATGACCGCAAGTTGCGAAACTGATTCTCCGCTGTCTCTTCGTTGCAGGACTTTCAAAAGCTGGAACATTGCGTATTGAGGTGCCATTTCAAGTATGCTGGTAGCTAGCTGGTAGATCCAACTCCAAATTAGGCCATAGAGATGGGCTAAATGAATGTTGATCAAGAACGAAGTGGTTTTTCTCATGTCTCGCCAGAATTCAATCATATCAAAACATCGTAGCCTATGGTCCAGGTGGCGAAAGTCGTTCAGCGACTTTGTTTTAATCTTCTTATTCTGAACAAGAAGATCTGTCGCCCAGCCATAGTTGTACCTGGACCAAGCTGACGTCGTGTGCTGACGATCAAGTCGAAATCCGTCATGAAACACTTCCGGACGATTTGGATACGACATGCATACCAACATACCCAACAGAGCTAACGTGACTTTGGTGATTTCGATGGCCAGGATTCTACGGTTTGGAGTTTCGACGAGTTTCAACGTTGCAGTTAATAGGAATATAGACCTCGCCATGACGAGACATCCAAAGGACATGGACTGTCGCAAGGCGAAATTTGCCCCAAGCCCAGGGTGTCGCTCTTGCAGAATGATCGCATATTGGCCACCCAGAATAATCTTTGATCGTTAGCAAAGCGCCTCCAAACTGGTTCTTTTCTTAGCTCACCCATACTGCCAAGTTCACCCAGTTCTCCGTCAGTGAGAATGTGCCTCCGTGTTCCAGCACAACCCCGACAGTTGCAGCCGCAGCCCCCACCGTGACTATAGCACCAAAGGCGAGGTTTTCCCAGAAGGCAGAATACACCGCTTGAGATTCTTCGGTGGCAGCTCCATCCTTGTCTTCGTAGATTTTTGAACCGATTCGTAAATGTTTCCTTGAGATGACAGTTTTAGCTGACCACAGGGCGAAGAATGTTGATAGTGCAAAAGCTACATGCTCCAGGAAAAGAACGATGGCCTTTGGACTGACCGGTGCCGTACTCATGGCACAGACGGGCTGGTTCAAGTGGGAGTGGTTCTGAAGTACTTTTGGGTTGAAAAGAGCGATTGACGAGGACAGAGAATGTACAATCATCAAAGCTGAGGGTGAACCGGTACCGCTCCGCGTAAGCGAGTTTTCAAAATAGGAATAGTGACAGCAGGAGCTGAGGCATCGAGCATGATTAGCTGCATCTGGATCCTTCTAAATCTGCGCGCCTATGCAAAAGCCACAAATTCGTAGCCTTTTTTTTTCTGGCGTTTTTCTCAGCCCATTTTGGGATTTTGCGAGGATTCACGGTGAAGTTTGTTTCTGCCGTCTTTCCCAAGAAGGTTGTTAATAGCGCACGTCGACTTCAAGATCGCGAATCCAGAGATGCGTAAATCTGCTGCCGATGCTCAACGCAAAATGTCGAAGCGCCTTTCAATAGAAGCTCATCATGTACGAGGAAGAATAAATAACAGTAGCCAAAGTACCTCGAGGAGAGATTAAATTTCAAAAGGCCGGTAGTGGCAAATCGCGAAATTCAGCTCAAAACAATGGTTTCTAATTTTGCATCAGGCTTCTTTTAGTTTTGGTGAAATGTGTTTCAATCCAGCTGATGGTAGATCCATATATTCGGTTCAACGTACATCGCTACCTGCTCTGGTATGTTTATTTTTAAGGGTAGCAAACCACCGGGCAGAAGGACTTGAAGATGTCGCCCTTCAACTTTGAAATCTTTCAGCCAAGACATTAAACTGATCCCCAGCCATTTCTCCCATTCCTCCAGGCTACCCTCAACTACCATGCTCATTGGCGCTACCTTTGCCATCTTGGCCCCCATACGAATGTGCTTCCGCAACCATGGATCAAACGGCAGGGCCTTTTTCGTTGCACTCGGGGGATACTTCTCGTATAAATTCGCGAATTTCTGCGGCTTGGGGACCGATGAGACGACTCGCAATGGCTCGACAATCTTGGAAATTTTGGTCTCAAACGAAGGCTGGTTCCAGGTTATGTACTCATCCATCGGGACGAGCGGATAAGCAGCCTTCCCGGTCGGCCTAAGAGGCACGACTAGAATCTGCAGGCCTTCCTGTCGAGCGGTTTTCTTCATCTGATCAATCATGCGTTCTGCCAGCCCCATCTGTCGCCGGTCCGCTCGCACGGTGATGGAGAGGCCGCAGAGAGCGTTCGGCATCCCCTCAACGATCGACTGTTCTCGGTCCAGTTTCTGCTCCTCAGTCACGACAGGAGGCGACCGCCAGGGCCAAGAGTCCTCCTCCTCGGGATGAGCGGCCATGTATTGTCGAATGCCGCGCGCAACGATCGTGTCCCAACCGCCATCAGGCAGACTCTGGGCAACATGCGGATGCGCGGCAATGCCCCCATCCAGCTCGACTCGACTCAATTCTTCCCAGAAGAAGGGGATGGAGCGTCCGCAGGCGATTAATTCCTCCTCTCCGTCGACGCGCTCCGTGACGATGAATTGAAACTTACGTAAACCTTCGAATTCGCAGATGCGTTCCGAGAAGTACTTTTGCGTCAAGTCATGGTCCAGAAAGCTAGGCCATGCTGCGTTCAAGGGATGGTTCGGGTCGGCGAGAAGATCCCAGAGATCTAACCGGGTCTGGGCGGTGTACAAATGATGGTTGAAGCCGCAGGACATGGCTGGTTTCTGCTGCTATGAGTTTGATGTACAAGATGGAGGGTGCAATCCGACTCGGCCAACTGGGGAATCTTCTTATTGCTTACCGAGCCCCGTCCTAATGAGATATGTACCATTTCGAAAGTGGTGGCGTCTCGTATGAGTTTTCGCGCATCGTTTGCATCTTAGGGGCCTTAGGTGCTCGGAAATTGGGGCTGATATATGCGAACGCACGGGCCTGTTTGCGTCGTGGTACAGATATATCGCCTGGATACTCAAAAAACACATCTAAGGCTTTTTTTTGCATATATCAACTGTCTCTAGTCAGAGGCAAGAAGTGGGTCAAAACTACACTATGCAAGGTACAGAAATTAGCCATTTTACATACAAAAATATATAATTATATATATCAATTTTGGATTACGGTTACTGAACGTCCCCGTAATTTCCACCTCTCAAATCTCACTTGAAAAACAGCATATATATCGCCGAAATACTGCTCTACCGAACAGGCTCTAAGGCACTCCGTATTATACGAGGTGAACACTTACTGAGTCCGGTCCGTACTAAGGCGGTGCGTAAGCGTAGGTGTCGTAGGATTATTCTGTGAGGTTCGAAGACGATGATATAAGACAAAGGGGTGGTAAATCCAATCAATAAATTGACTAACTAACTTGCTGTATCAATCTGGGTAAGAGACGAGTGAAGTTATTTGAGTTGACTACAAAGAGCAAACATAACATAGGAAACTGTCCTCCTTATATATTTCCTCTTTGAACATAGAATCCCGAGTCTCCCATCTTGGCGGGAGACCTGGGAGATTCCTATTCTCCCTATTCTCCCATCTTGGCGGGATCTCTGGGATCCTTTGATTCTCCCAAGTTTCCCCTTCCTTGGCGGGATCTCTAGGATCCTTTGATTCTCCTGAGTTTCCTCTTCCTTGGCGGGATCTCTAGGATCCTTTGATTCTCCTGAGTTTCCTCTTCCTTGGCGGGATATCTTCTGTCACGTGCCTCGCTTACCTGCGCGAATCCTCGCTGTTCCTTTGCGCCCGCCTGCGCGCTGTACTGCGCCCGTTGACAGGGTTTTAGTTGTTTGTTGGTGGGGTTGGTTCCTCATCTGCAGCCCGCATCTGTGCAACTTCTTTAAACCATAACATTATCCCCCTCTTTAGCAGTGTTGTCCCAACACCCTTACCCTTGCTGTGTCGTCCGTGGTTGTCTAGGTATAAAGGTGCGTTGTCCTGCTTGGTGGATTCCTGTTCTTGTTCATCCTGTCCTAACCATGCCCAAGGTCCTGAAATTGAAACTGACTTCAACCAAGAACTGTCGCGCCCGCGCTAAATGTATTTGTGTCTGTGGTACTGAAATGTCATCTAGTTGCGCTCGCTGTTAGAAAGAGAAATTGCGTTGTTTTGTTGACACTCGCTCTAGGGAGTGTGCTGGTTGTATTGCAGTCCATGCAAAATGTAGCCTGTAGGTGTCTAAGGAAGAGTAGGAGAAAGTGCAGGTGGAAAAGCGTGCCACTTGGCTCGCCCTTCTAAAGGTGGAGGCTAAGGCTGCTCGTCTTCGCTTGGCTCTGGCTGAGGTTAAGGAGCGTGAACAGTTGTTTGCTGCGCATGATTTGAAGGTTGCCAACGCCCTAGATCCTCTGCTAAAAACGTCTAGTACAGCTTCTACTGCTGCTTCTAAATTACTGCTAATTAAACTGTTATTAACTAACCTAGGCTAGTTACAGGCTAATTCTTTTTCTTTTAACCTTTCTTCCTTCCTTGCTAATCCTGTGCTGTTTCCATCAGACCATTTAGATCTCCTGCCTCTAGATGCTGTTGGTGGTATTCCTTTACTAATTCCTTGCGTCTGTGTAGCTGTCTGCTTTCTCCCTGTCTAGGTTCTAGTAGCAGGCACGCTGTTCTAGTTGGTGTGGTTAGCTTGTGTGACTAGTACACCTTCACCACTAGATAATAACTCTTAGGAGAGCTGCTGTTTAGCTAATTGTTGCGCCTGTTGCTTGGCAAGATCATGCACCTGCTAGAAGGCGCGGCGTCCAGCGCGTTGTAGTGCCGCTAGCTCTTTCTTAGTAGGTTTAATAATCCTGCTGTCTACTCTCCTAGGGACTGCAGGGCAGGTGTTGTGGCCTAACTAGTAGGGTTCCTAGCAGTTCACGCACCTCTCCTTGTGAGCGCACTCTGCGCCTAAGGGCCTGACGTGGCCTACAACTCTGTTGCTGCAGTGGGCGCATCTAGCTACTTTAGTGCATTTTGTGAAATTGTAGTAGCTCTAGCAGCTGTCCTTGTAACAGACTATTGCAACTTTTCTAATAATTTCTTTAGACTAGTTGCTAGTCCCAAAGAGTTAAAAAGGTTGTACTAGTCTAAGGAAGGAGATGACCTAGGTAATTAGGCCTCCCTTACTAGGGCTATGTCAAGAGGGCCAGCAGCTAATTAGCTGCACTCTTGTTTGGGCTGCTACCTCCTCCTTAATGTCTTGTTGTGTAATAGGGGTTTCCTCCCCTAGAAGGCTCCTAAAACTGCACTAGACATTCTAGACTATGTAGTTGTGCTATTTCTGTGGGAGGGCAGCCCTATTGCCCTTAATAGCGCAGATTATCCTCTTCTAGTTTTCTTGCTCTATAAGCTGGTCACAGATTATTCTGTTGGCTAGGGTAATTGCCCAGCCTGTTTTTGTAGCTGTGGCCTAGGGTATGTTAGCAATCTAGAGTCCTGTGGCTGCGCATATAGCTTGTTGAATAGCTATTAGTGCTAGGTTTAGGAGCTGAATTGGGGCGGGTGCCGTGAGTAGGATGCGCATGTTGTTGTCCTGCCTTGCTGTTGTGTTATAGACTAGTAGAGCCTGTGCTTGTCTTCTTTGGGGCGTGCTTCCTGAAACAGGATAGTTACTCTCCCCTAAGGGGGATGTTGAAGCAGCCTCTGCGTACGTCTTTCTAAGGTGTTTAGCAGCGCTTGAGTTGTTGTTGCTGTCACTGCCGCTGGCCGTGCGGCTGGTGCTGCTTCCAGTGCTTATGACTGAGGTGGTGATGGCCTGGATAACCAGGCGCTGGAGGTTGTCTGCAATCCCTGCATCTTCAGGGTTCTTAAAGCCTCTTATGCAATTGTCAATGGCCTCTGCTAGGGCCGTAGTAATGATTTCGCGCCTCTGGGTAGCGTGCCTGGCGGCGGTGAGGTGGGGGGCAATTGCGCCGGTGACGGCGTTGGCTGCTGTACTGGCTCTGTCCTGGGTGTTTGCACCGCCACTGAGTTGAAGGCGTGCTGGCGCGCGGATATCCATCGCGCGGTGCCTCTTAGAGGTGCGAATATTATTCTGTCTAGCAGACTTGGGCCCCGCCGGCCAAGTGCAGCCCTCTGGGGGGAGGGGAGATGGCTGCTGGCGGTTAGGGGTTGCCCCAGGTGCTGCTGCAGAATCTGCAGTTTCTGCCATTTTCCTCACAGCGCAGCAGCGCAATGAGTAGAGGGCGGGAGAAGACTAGAATTCGAAAATTCAGGCCTGTTTCAACTAGGTTTAGATGGATAATTAATAAGGAGTACCAGTCTAACAATCTAGAAAAATTGGTGTTCGGTGTTCAAGTACACTAAGATAGAGCGAGAAGAGGTTCTCAGGGAGAACAGTCCTATATACAGAAGGGTATGGTCCGGGCCGCGGCCGACCAAGCGGGTTCTGAAACGGCGGTGTGACATGGCGCGCCCACGTCGTTCGACGTGGTTGAGCTGACCGCGCGGCATCGTCGCATCCGATGCATGTTCCTGGGATGCTCGTTGTTGAGCTCACCGCCTGATGCCCTTACTTCTAATGCGTGGTCATGTGATGTGTGGTTGCTGCTGAGCAGCACCGTCACACCTTTCCTCCACTGCAATACAAGGCTATTAACATCTTCTAACCTATTGTTGCCAACTACCTCTCTAGGATCTTCTGCTTCACTGTACGTTACTTACTATATTTCTTATTTAATACTAACATAGTAATAGAGTAAGGAGATTGCTCACGCTGCTAACTTCCCTATCTGTAGTCCAGGCGCCTTACTGTATGATGCCCTAAACACCCCGCTTGTCACCCGCTGCGGCCATATTCACGCTGGCATGCTCCTCTCTTAGCGTCAGTCATACGTTAAGGCTATTGTGATCCACCTCTGTGGCGCCCTTAACATTGGTCCTTGCCAGCGCTGCTAGGCTGCGTACAATTGTACTAGCAAGTTTCTCCACTACGCTAGCTGCGTTTCTCTTTTCACTTGGTGGGGTGGAGCTTGTAGCAACTGCATCCATGATAATTATGGTGCTTCATGCTCCTATTGTAGCACCAACAACTGCAAGCTCTCGTACGAGGACTTCAAGAAGGAGATGGATGGCCGCCACCCTGCGTCTCCTCGTCCTCCTCCTGCTGGCAAGCCTGTTGGTGGACGTTCAACTCATACAATTGGTGGTGGTGCTTAAAAGATAGCTCCACTCCGCGTCTCCTCGTCCTCCTCCTGCTGGCAAGCCTGTTGGTGGACGTTCAACTTATACAATTGGTGGTGGTGCTTAAAAGATAGCTCTACTTATTATATAAAATTATTATACTATCCTCTAGGATTTTATAGTAAAGGCTGGTTCGTCAAAAATTATGATTGTGATTGTCGCGACTTTGATGTTCCTAGCCAAGAAAAAAAGCTATTGCACTTTACCCGTTAACCGCTCACCATACTGGTGGTTAACCATGGTTAGTACATAGTTTGGAAAATTTAACCGAATTTCTGATGAACTACATCAGGACAAGCTGAAACCGTTACACAGAAGGAATAACATGATTTTCCCTATTGGATCAGGAAACAAACAAACTGATCCGGAAACATTTTCCCCAGGACTAATACAAAGAAGCACTTGACATACTTTAGTAGGACGCAAATGGAAGTAGAAAGAAAACAGCAGAATATTTTCCAGTCTGGTTACTTAGTAACTTTGTTTGCAAAAAGGAATCCGCACCGAACTAGGAAATCGACATTCTTTCCAATCGTGGCCGTTAATATTCCGGTCGCAACCTTTTCAGCATCAGCGTGCCCTCGACGCTTTCCCAGATTTCCCTCCTCTTCAATGAGATGCGCGACAGGCCAGAGAGGATGTGACTCTGCAACTCTCTTTATATCAATCTGGATCCTCTTCTTCCACTCAATCGAGCTCACAGGTCGAAGATTGTGGCCGCTAGCGGCAATCACAACTGCCCAAAAGTCTTGCATTGAGATCCCATCTGTTATCTTGATCTTCGATCCCGGTGCACCAGAGTATTGGACCAATGCATCAATGGTCACTCTTGCGACTATATCGGCGCCTGTTATCTCAAGCCAGTCATCTTTTTCTGGTTCCGGATACATGCCAATCCGCACAGCACCAGCAACATACCTCCAGATAAAATCCGTTGTACTTGCGACACCCTCCTCCATCGTCCCTATAATCAATCCAGGTTCAAGTATCCGGACGTGAGGATATGCGCCTCGCTTCAATTCGCGTTGTGCAAATGCCTTAACCAGTGCCTCCGACAAGAACTTGGTTTGGCTGTATCCATCGCACATTGAGAGTTTGGAAAATATAGACTCTAGTCGCTCATTCTCATCAAAGCTCCGCCCGCCGGTAACGTAAATGAATTTCATTGCTAGCCCAGCTCGGCCGACAACTTCGAGCAGTTCAAAAGTGGAATTGATGTTAGTAGCTTTCAGAGTATGGTAGTCACTGTTCCAATTAATGGACGCCCCACAGTGGATTATTGCGTCCATGTTGGCCAATGCAGCCCATTTCTCATTCGTCAAGCCGAGCATAGGCTTGGAAAGATCGCCGTTCCACGCCTCGACTTTGAAATGAAATTTGTTCATTACCAAATAGGCGGACTTTGCAGAGCTCTCTAGTCGCTTAAGCGCTTCGGCAGAGTTCTGTGCTCTCACGTGGGCAACCACTTTTTTGACCCCAGGATGTGCCAAGAGTTGTCTCAAGATCTGTATTCCTAAGAATCCTGTCGCACCGGTCAAGAAGACCACACCTATCCGATGCTGAAGAGCTTCCAACTTTTTGTCTAGGTCGTTGAACTCATTCATTAAGTCGATGGATAAGTGTCGCTCCAAGGTTACGCCTTGCTTTGCAATCTCGATTTGTTTAGCAAGGTCGGTAATTCTAATATTATGGCCAATCAAGAGAGACACAGGCACAGAGACGCCATACACTCGCTTGATTGTTGCTGCAAGACTCATCATCTTGATCGAATCGATACCAATATCTGACAATTTGGCATCATACTTCGTGATCGTGCTATTTCGGTCCATACCATCATCGGGAAACATGTCGGCAATGCGGTTACTCAAGTCGACGGCGATTAAATTTTCTTCGGAGATAACTTGCTCTGTTTCAGGAGCAGCTTTATATCTTATCTGATGGCGTGCTGGTAGGTTTTGAAGCCAAGCAATAAGTCTTGAGCGATCCAGCTTACCAGATGTGTGGAGCGGCAATTTTTCAATGACAATCCACGACGATGGCACCATATACGAAGGAACCCTTTCTCTTAGAAAATCCGAAATACCATGCCAACTAATTCCTGCGGCTTCTATCTTGGTGCTGGGAACAGGCTTGATATCCAATTTCTTTTCTGTGTACGACAGACACTCAAGCTCGATCAAAGCTGTAATACTGCCCTTGTATGGACCATTTACAGGCAACACAACAAGAGCATTTCGTATTTCAGGATGGTCGACAAGATGAAATTCGATATCTCTCAGCTCCACGCGCTGGCCACGGAGCTTGATTTGCGTGTCTTTCCTCCCAATGTAATTTATTGACCCATCAGTATCGTATCGAACTAGGTCTCCAGTCTTGTAGTGACGTCCAGCCGCTCTCACGATGGGGCTATTCCATACGGCGGTGTCAATAAAATATCTCTGCGTCCTTTCTGGGTCATTCAAGTAGCCACGAGCAATCGCAGGGCCTTCGATAAGAAGCTCTCCGATCGCACCGATTGGAAGGAGACGGCTTGAATCTGAAGCATCCACGATCCAACTCACAGCTCCAGTAGCACGGCCAATGTTTGCAGGACTAGTTTCTGGGGAGACGTTTGCGTTAACAAGACTCGTGACACAGCATTCGCTGACTCCATAACCGTTAATCAAGTGAACGTGGTTGGCCCAGATCTTGATCACCTTTGAGTTCAAAGGTTCGCCACCGAGAATGAGGCGGCGAAGTGAGGGGACATCATCGGGTGTGAATGAACTAATGAAAGAAGGTGTAAGATCAGCGGTGTTCACCTTCATCCGGGCAATAGCTCCAACTATATTCGAACTTCTCTCCTCTTCCGAGGGAATGCAAAGACATCCACCAGTCATCAAGGTAGTCAGAATAGTCTCCACACTCGTATCAAAGCTGTAAGAAGCAAACTGCAAAAAGCGGGAGCTTTCCTCAAATCCTAGTGCTTTTGCATGATCTCGAGCACCTGCACAGTATGCTCCATGTTGAACCAACATTCCTTTTGGAGAGCCTGTAGTTCCCGACGTGAAGATGAGGTACAGATCATTCGTAGAATTGAACTCCTGGGAAAAGGGAATAGCTTCATCCGTGAGGCAAGCAACTGTGTGTGCATTAATGGCGAGAGCTTGAATTCTAGGAAAAGAAACCAAACATAGGTTCTCAAGCTCGGAAGAGCAGAGAATGATTTTCGCATCTATTTGATCCACAATAGAAACTAGTCGTGCCACCGGGTTTCTCGGTTCGAGAGGAACAAAAGCTGCTCCAACTTTGATGATTGCAAGTATCGATATAACTGCCCATTTAGATTTGTGGAAGAGAATCGGCACCTTTGATCCTGTACCAATGCCAAATTTAACAAGCTCCCGCGCAAGCATTGACACTTTTCCGCCCAGTTCCCCGCGGGTAAGGTCGCCGTCCCAAGAGCAGATAGCGGGTGCATTGGGATCTTTCAGCATTTTTCTCTCTAATATGTGATGCACGCACTCGTCCATGGGCTGGGGTATTTTGGCGTTCCATGTCTGAATTTCGTTTGCATCAGAGGGGCTGATGTTGTTTATATCAGCTATGGTTTTACTTCCATCTTCCTGGCAGAGCTGACCAAAAATGTGCTCGAAGTGTAACATAATTCTGCGCATTTGAGTCTCTTGAACGACAAAAGGATCATAAATTGCAGTGGCCACAATCTCATCCAACTGTATGGCGCACTCCATTGTCAGAGCATAAGTGTCGAACACATCTGCGTTGATATATTTCTTCAGCCTCGGTCCCAAGAAGGAACTATCGGCATTAGCCTCATCTTTAGGCTGAATAATGAGAAGATTCTGAAAATTGCATGTGGCCTTCACTTTCTCATCGATGAGTCGGATTCTTGACAGCCCAAGTTGCTCGAAAGGCATTGCATTGACTTCGCCGACCCCCATGCTGCGAAGATAATCGAGTACTGACATTTTCGGATCTAGCCGAGTTCTAACTGGGACTGTTGTGATGAGAGGACCCACGATATATGCTAAGTCCGCAGATGATCCAGCTCTCCCTGACACAGTGGCACCAAAGACGACGTCATCAGTATTGGCGTATGTAGAAATGGTTATCGCCCATGCTGCCCTAATCAAGCTAGAAGTCCGCAGATCAGAGTGTGCCTTCCGCTTGGATTTTATCTTGTGCTCGAATGTGGAACTGGGTCGGGGAGAGTAATCGGTTGTAGTTAGAGGAAACGATGATGGTTCTCCATCACCTAATTCGGCTTTCCAGAACTTTCTTGCTTCTTGAACATCGAGCTCCTGTAGGAGCCCTATAAATCTGTTGAACGGCAGGCGAACTCCTGGACTTTTTCTCTCTGTAGAATTAACCAACCTGTACTGAAACTCAACGTCCTGGAGAATCAGGCGCATAGACCATCCATCGTAACAGGCGTGGTGCATTGTCCACACAAAATATGATTGACCGGGACTGCTCTCAGCACGGGTTACAATAGCGTGCCGATTCAGTCGTGTGCCAATGCTAAAAGGAATGCTTTTGTCCATCTTCAGAAACTCCTCCAAGTTATCATGATGCTTCCACGCAATCCTTTCTTCGGTCACGGCTTGCATCAAACCGAATGCGTCTGTCTGAACGAACTTGGTCCGTAGAATCGGAGTTGATGCAACCACTTTCTCCCATGCGGCGTAAAACTTGTCCATGTTCTCAATTACCGCTTTCGGAAGTTCAAATACATGCTGAGCAACATAAGTTCCAAGGCTGTCCAGCGACAAAGCCATGATGCCCTGCTGAAATTGTGTGGATGGATACAAGTCGAAAATCTCCTCAGTACAGTCGTAGCAGGTATAAAGGCTGCCTAATATTGATTGAACAGTGGTTTTTTCCCCAACCAGATGAAATGGTGGTATAGCCTTAGTTTTGTGCTCTATTTCCCTTTCCAGGAATTTGGAAATCTTAGCCAGTTCGGAAAGAACTGGGCTCCTGAAAACATTTGCGACCGACAGTTGGAGTCCTCGTTCTCGGGCCATAGCGACAAGTTTCATCGCAAGAACTGAATCTCCCCCGAGACGTATGAAGCTGTCGTTTCTGCTAATGGCTTCCGGTTTGATGTTTAAAATTGTAGTCCAAATTTTCTGTAACCGCAGCTCCTTCTCGCCCACAGGATGTGAGTAAGCTGTTTGCTGTCCAGAGAATTTCACTCTCTCTGTGGGAGACATTCCAGCAGCAAAATCTTGTAGTAGCTTTCGATCGAGCTTCCCAGAGGTTGTGAGAGGCATGTAGTCCAATAGGATGTAGACTTTAGGGACCATATATTCTGGCAGTCTCTTACCTAAATTGTCCAATGTCGCGGCAATCATCGAGTCGCTCAAGGGGCTGCCGCTGACAAAGTGAGAAGAGCAATGTTCTTGCAAGACCTTCGTCGAGGACTTGGATATTTGGCATACGAACGCAGCTAGAAACGATTTCTTACTGGTAGGTTCTGCCACAACGACGGAAACATCAGCAAGGTCACACATTGTCTGACGCAGACAAAATTCAATTTCCTCTAATTCCACTCGTTGCCCATCCCTTAACCACGGTTAGCACAGTTTTCGAGATTGGCTACAAGTATAACATACATCTTGACTTGAGAGTCTTTTCGTCCAATGTATTCAAAGCCTGAAGCCTTTGCATCCCACCTAACAAGGTCACCGGTCTTGTACCATCTTGGATATTGCGATTTGTATTTCTCCAGGGAGGTCGGCGTCGCGATAAAAGAGGACGCCGTCTTCGCTAAATCGCCAAAGTAGCCTCGCGCGAGGTGTGGCCCTCCAATGTATAATTCACCAACCTCTCCAGGTTTGACTTGTTGCATCTGATCATCAAGCACAGCATAAGAGCCAACGATAGGCATTCCAATATGACTGGTGCTAGTACCAATCGCTTTCGCTTCCTTGACGACGCAAATTACGCAGCATTCAGTGGGGCCATACCCTCCATACAACCGTTTATTTTCAAACCAACGATCCCAATCATCATACATAATCTTCTCTCCCCCCAATATTAGCGTTTTAATAGAAGGAACGGAGCTCGGTGTGATAAGCCTTGCGAACGTTGGGGTCATAAACGAGATGTTCGCTTGCAGACGATTAATTGCACCTGCAATGTTATTCATCTTTTCTTCTTGCGAAGGGATGCATATGCATCCGCCGACAGTTAAGGTTACCAATATTTCCAAAATGCAAGCATCAAAGGAGTACGATGAAAGCTGGAGCATGCGCGTCGACGAACTCATTTTATATGCGGCAGCCAACTGACGGGAAGTCGTGCAGCAGGTACCGTGCTCAATAACACATGCTTTTGGCTTTGAAGTTGTTCCTGAGGTAAAGATAACTACGGGAGTTCAGCTGTATATCATTGAGGAATAGAAATCCAGAAGTCAAGATCCCTGAGAAAGTACTAACCATAGCAAGCATTCTCAGCTCTGATGTTGCTACAAGCTATACCACTTACGAAAGGTAACCGTAACAGAGTAGATCTGCTTACGATAATTTTTTCCTTCGCAAGATTTGAAGACATGCCAGAAAGGTCCTCTGAGCAAAGCAGTAGTAATACCCCTGTTTGATCAATAAGGTTCCGCAGTCGAATCTCAGGGTTGGCTGGATCAAGGGACACAAACACGCCACCGGCTTTCCTAAAAGAATACTATCAGTATATTTACTCTTATGTGAAAGTTGTAGCAAATTGCTCTAAGGCACTTTGCAAGTGTTTTAAAAGAGTAGGTGTCAGTCTGTTCAATTTTTACTCCATCTTCCAACATAGTAGGCTTATGTGAAGGAAAGTGTGCTTACAAAACAGCGATAATGGCGACGACAGCCCACAAGCTCTTTTCGAATATCAGCCCTACCATGACTTCTGGACCGACCTTGGAAATTCGAAGTCGATGCGCTAGGCGATCTGACATGTCCTCCAATTCTTGGTATGTCAGATTCCCATCCCAAGATTCAATTGCCGGATTTGACATATATTTTCGAGCTGTGCTTGAGATTATTTCATGAACACAAGCCTGAACCAATTTGACTCTGGTCTCGATGATAGGTATCGAGATCTTATCTTCCGTAGGGGTAGTCCTGAACAACTGAATATCGCTGATGAGGCCATGCAATCCCTCACAGAACTGCCTGATGATGTCTTTGAATTGTATCAGCATTAGGTCAATATCCTGAGCCGAGATTCTGCTTGGATCGAAGCTAGCGTTAGCGACAAAGCCATCGTTCGTGATGTCGCATTGCATCATCAATGCGTATGCATTCAGTCTGGACCAGTGGTCGCTGGTGTTGGTTCTGTTACTGAAAAGACTGTTGAGATTTTTTTTCTGTTTAGGTTGAATAACAAGCAGGTTCTCAAAGCTGCATGCATTGGCAGCACCAGGTCCAAGGCGACGAATACTTTGCAAGCCAAAGTGTTGATGGGGTTTAATCGCTGTTCGAAGTTTGTGGATTTGTCTGAAGAGATCTTCTGGCGTGCGGAAGTCATCGAGAACTATTCTGAAAGGAATCGTTGTAAACGTGGGGCCATTAATCCTTTTTATTCCAGGAAGAGCCAGGTTGCGTCCCGCCAAAACCATGCCGTAGGTCGCCTCGGCTGCTTTACTCCGCCGCGCAATCAGAATAGCCCAAGCAGCTTGAATGATGATAGAGGTGGTTGCAATATGACACAACAGTGTTGGTATTTTGATCTCCAGGCTCGTAGAGCAATTGGCGCAAGGAGTCTCTGGTGGTCCCTTACTTAACAAAGGGGGAAATGTGTTTGAAATATGAGTGGCGAGGTAACTATTCCAAAACTTTTCGCTTTCTCTTGAGAACAATGATTTTTTTCTTAAGATGTGTTCAATAAAAGTTTTGAATTCGACAAGGCTGTCACAGGTACCAGTTTGATAGTACTGATCAACCTGCTCAAGTAGTAGCCTCATCGCCCAGCCGTCGATCACCGCATGGCTTCAAAAATCAGCGTGGTCCAATCACCCGTTTATCTCTCTTCTCTTTGTTAAAAGTGGAGAAGGTAAACTTACTGGAATGTCCATACAAAGTATGTACCTTGCAAGTTTTTATCGATAATTATCGCGTATCTTACTAGCTTCGATCCGAACTCTGGAGCGATAGCCTTGTCGTTCTTTAAATAGTCCTCCAGACACGAATGTTCATGCCATTCAAGGCTCCCTGGTTTTAGAACCGCCTGTATAAGCCCACTTGTCTTCGCTTGTACAAATACTGTACGGAGAGTGTTATTCTGGTCTACACAATTTTGCCATGCAGCTTTAAATCTCAATAGATCAATATCTTCTGGGAGGCGGCATATGATTTGGGGAACAAAGGTGCCATTTTGTTTCATGGACAGAGCAATCAAACCGTCTTGGAGAGGAGTAGTAGGGTACGCATCGGCGATCTTGATGTTTGGTTGGAGCTGTTGGTATACGTGCGATATTTCATCTGTAGTTTCTAGAAGCGAAAAGGGCTTGATTGCCTCCTTGCTAACTTCATTGATCAATTCTCGACTACGCGTAGTCAAAGACATGGTAGTTATCTTCGTGAGCTGTGAGTTTCAGCTGCAAAGCTACTCAGTAGAGGAAATCCAATTACTAACCTAAACAAAGCGATTGCTTACAAAGATTGAAAATGATGGATGAATGGGTGGCAGTAAAGTTGTCTAAATTGTAAGGCTGTGATGCAGAAGTAGATCCCTGAACCAATTCATAACAAAGATAGATGTTGGGTAGCAGCAACCTGCTATTTCAGAGAATTTTATCAAAGTATTATCATACGATAATAAGTCATGGTTTTGGCTTATTAATCCAAAAGTTATAAGCCCGGTTCGCACTTCGGACTGCACTAGCTAAAAATCCGCACAAGATCGACGTGTAGTGGTAACACTACTAGTACTATTGGATAGTAACGCAATTAAGCTGATTATTGATTAAGAAGGTAGGAATGAGTGTAAGGAAGGAAGAGAGTATGTCAAACGTACTTATTAGATTAAGTTTCGTAAACATAAATGCCAAGTATGTGGAGTCAATTTTGGCTTGGCGCGGACAGAAACTTTTGAGAGGCTCCTTTGGATCGGACCATGCAAGTCCGATGCTACAGGTCAAGGGTTCTAATATGCTGTCTCACAAATGGTAGACGAAAATTATGTGTATTCCGAAAATTGTACTTTTCCTCTTAAAGGTAGAACTCTAGATTCCAACAAGGACACGGCCAAGTGCCGACTCATGAGTTCTGCCGCACAAACATTATAGATTAAGCAGTTCGACAGTCGTCAGGAAAAGTACATAGTGCCAAGACCTAAATTTGTTTGAGTTAGCGCAGGCAGTGCTGGCTGCTGCCCAACAGACAAGGCGAACGGTCGAACGACGGTCGTTTGACTATCGGGTTGCCGCAGTTGCCGCAGTCGCCATTGTCGCCGCATAGTCGCCCCAGACACTATAGTTTCTAATGTTTATAATAATATTTTTGTTTTACTATCCCTGTCTGAATTTTCGCTTATGCTCTAATTAAAATAAATTACAACGTTTTTTATTTATTTCTCTTTTAAATTTGCTAAACATAGAATGAACTTTAACTACTTGGCGCACCTTGTCTATTCCTCTCCTGGTCATTGATTTATTCTGCCATTAAATAGGAACGCTTATTTTAAGCTCCTTTACAGCTACATTCTATGTTCTTATCCCTAGGGTGACTCTCAGGTGACTCTCGGGCGACTCTCGGGCAACTTAGGCAACTCAGGCGACCCGACGGTGGATTGACGATCAAACTTTTTTGAGTGGCGTGAATATGGCGAATCGCCTGGTCGCCCTGGCATACACCTGCCAGACAAATTCCCTGCTATTTCGAGTAGGAATTTCAAAATGTACTTTTGCTGACGCGGTCTCGGTTAGAGCTGTACGCTGTCCGAAACTTAAGAACTGCGGTTGGAAAATCAAGCAAGAGCCTAAACATCCGGCTACCGCTCTAGACAACTCTAGAGAGGAACGACCCTCAAAATGCATGCTTATCTAAGGGACTTGGATTCTGCAATATACCCTGTTCGGATTCTCGCAACACCCTGCATTGAACAACTTCCCTGCTTAGATAAGTCATGTGTCTAACTGTTGGTCTCACAGGGCTATTGCAATAGCAATGGGTGTTCTCAAAGGGGGTAATAAATCGTTGTGTCTATCTTGAAGCGGTGCAGCGGAGGGAATACCATCAACCTCACCGCCGCGTGCACTAGCCTAGTATGGCTAGTGCCCCACTTGCCCACACGTGATTGGTACCTCCACACGTGATCTACACGTGATCTACACATCAACACGTGATTCCCACGTTCTATATACTCCCAACACTAACAAACTAAGCCACCACTTTTCACTATTCAGCCCCTGCTACACGTGACTGATGGACTAGATATGCTTACTATGATGGGTATGAGTATTGTGTCGCGATTGCGTTCAGCTAGAGAGGGTATGTCTTAGAAAATAGGGAGATCTAGTGAGTCATGCGTCTAACAAATTAAGCCACCACTTTTCGCTGTTCAGCCCATGCTGTTGCGCCGCGATTGCGTTCAGCTAGAGAGAAGTATATCCTAGAAAATGAGGTGATCAAGTAAGTCATGTTTCGAACAAATAGAGCCACCACTTTTCGCTATTCGGCCCGTGCTATTGTGTCACGATTGCGTTCAGCCGAAGAGGAGCATATCCTAGAAAATGGGGCGATCAAGTAAATCATGTGTCAAACAAATAAGCCACCACTTTTTATTATTCGGCCCGTGCCGTTGTGCCGTGATTGCGTTAAGCTAGAAAGAAGTATATCCCAGTATTAGGACGATGGAGTGAGTCATATGTCTAACAAATTGAGCCACCACTTTTCGTTATTCGGCCCGTACTATTGTGGCGATTGCGTTCAGCTAGAGAGAATATCGGGGAAAGTTTTTTCATGGAAAATCTGCCAACTCCTGCCACGATCATTCCACATTATAGCCTGTACCCCCAATGACCTCCATGACCATTCCACAACCTCCATGGCCTCCATGAGCATTCAATGTTGTGGTCCGTGCCCCCAATGTGCCTCCAACGCCTGCAATGTTGTGGCCCGTGCCCTAATGTGCCTCCAACGCCTTCAATGTTTTTCAACCTCCTGCCATAAATAATATTACATGCTAGTAGTACTACTAGTATTATATATGCTACTAATGCTTCTAGTGCCACAAATACTACTAGTACTATTATAGATCTAAATATAGTAGCAGTTTATTTAATGTTCTAGCATTATTAAAAATCTCGCTAGTGCTCTAGTTTAATAGATACTCAACGTTTTTTTAATATTATTATTTTAAACCCCTGTAATCTATAATTTTAGTCTAGATGTTGTTATTGTAGAGAGTGTGGTACGTGGTGCGTAGTGCGTAGTGTGTGCATGCAATGCTCTAAGTCTCTAAGTTACCCAATTAGGAAAGTGTATAGGCCTTACCTAATAGTATATAGTTAATTATGTAATGCTTATGTAATACAAATTTGTAGGCGTGGCAAACATTGCAGGCGTTGGAGGCTCATTAGGGCACAGACCAGAACATTGAGGCACGGACCAGAACATTGGGGGCGTTAGGTGCTCGTGCAATATCGCGACTTGGGATTGCGACATTGGCAACGTTGGGGGCGTGGAATGCTCGTGGCACGTGCATGTTAGGGATTGAAGTCCTGAAACACAACACGAAACTTTCCCCGATAAAGTATATCCCAGAAATAGGTTGATGAAGTGAGTCATGTGTCTAACAAATTGAGCCACCACTTTTCGGTATTCAGCCCGTGTTGTTATGTCACGATTTCATTCAGCTGAAGAGGAGCACATCCTAGAAAATGGGGTGATCAAGTAAATCATGCGTCTAATAAATAAGCCACCATTTTTCGCTATTCGGCCCGTGCTGTTGTGCTGCGATTTTGTTCAGCTAGAGAGAAGTATATCTTAGTAATAGGGCGATGAAGTGAGTCATGTGTCTAACAAACTGAGTCACCACTTTTCGCTATTCGGCCCGTACTGTTGTGTCGCGATTGCGTTCAGCTAGAGAGAGGTATATCCTAAAAAATGGGGCGATCAAGTGCGCCACATGTTTAAAAAGGAATTGATCCATCTTTGCTGCATGACAAGGATACATGTTAATAATTTTTTTGAGCAACGGGTAGTACATCCATTGTAAATTGAGCCAATAATAAGTAGATTAAAATATGTTTTTTCGAAGTGAGTGTTTAACGAGCTAACCCGTATCCTGTTCAGCGTTGAGTTTGTTTAAGAGTATTCCCTATACATGAACATCCGGTTGCGTCCGTCTTTCAGTCAAGGTGCAGATTGTGAAGCATAACAGCTAACGATGAAACTCCCGGGTCTTCGAAAATCGGAGTCGAAGACCGTTCTCCTAGAAGTTCGCTCATCAACATGGTTTATTGTCACCACAGTCTGTATAGCGGCGTTCAGTGTAAAGTCAACTTGCTGAGATCCCTGCGTACATATGCTAACTTGGACGAAGGATGCGTTTATATACGGAGTGGTCTTTTCTCTAACTAGCAAACTTTATCGTGTATTGACTTACTGGAACAGATAATCCCCGTTTTCCCATACTCCTTGAAGAGTCGATTTGGTGTTCCTGATGACGAAGGTGAGGGTTTTCTGCTACTCAGCTTCAGGGCATTTATTAATTACCTTAGTTCAATACTGGAACTCGACTCTCTTAGCTTCGTTTGGAGCAGCACAATTTTTCTTTGCCCGTAAGTCCAAAGTATCCTCCTGCCCAGTCCAAGAATTGAACTCTCGTGCAGCTGCTTTCGGCCACTTCGCAGACAAGAGCTCTTCTCGACGCTCACCTCTGCTTCTCGGGTTCTTTGGCAACGCAGCGGCTACGGTCCTTTTATACCTGGCAAGAAGCGTATGGATGCTAGTTCTCAGTCGCTTTCTCCAGGGCCTGTCGGCAGCAGTTGTGTATACCGTCGGGTTTGCTCTCGTCGCGGATACTGTCGGGCAGGCGAACATCGGACAATGGATGGGGTTCGTGATCAGCAGTCTGAATGTCGGCATGAGTAGGTACTCTCCTAAGTATCTTTCCTCATCTCATAAAAATCTGATACTGATGGACTGCAGTGATAAGTCCTTCTTTGGGTGGAATTCTGTACGACACCTTCGGTTATGAGTCAATATTCGTCGCCGTGTTTGTTTTGATTGGGCTGGATGTATTCCTGCGCGTTGTCATGATCGAAAAGAAAGTCGCCTTCATACTCAAACAGCCTCTCATTATAGATTCAGGGTCCAACTATGGGACGCTTCCATCCCCTGAACCGGAAACCCCTTCCGCAGCTCACTCTGTCTTAACAACATCCGACCTATCACCTGGCCCGTCCTCCACAAATCTTCTGCTGTCTCCAGCGCCCGTGTTATCTCATACCACTACTACTAACGCTCATCCTCTAAAGACTTTGCTCTGCTCCCCACGCATCCTTACCTCCCTCTACGGCGCCTTAGTCACCGTCATCGTACTAGTAGCTTTCGACGCCGCTCTTCCTATCTTTGTAGCTCGACAGTTTGGCTGGAGCTCTACAGGTGGCGGGTTGATCTTTCTTGCCATCACACTGCCAATTTTTTCTGCACCACTGGCAGGCAAAGTAGCAGATCGGTACCCATCCTCCTGGCTCGCGTCCTCTTGGTTTATTTTTTCAGGCGTCCTCGTAACCATGCTATTCTTGGTTGCTGAGAAAAGTTTGTCGCCCATGATGCAAAAGACGATCTTGTGCGTTTTGCTTACCCTTTATGGTGCGATAATTGGAATCACCCACCCAACTTTACACTGACCTTCTCAAGGCTTTTCAAGGACATTTGGTTCTTCTCCACTCGGTGCCGATCTCAGTCGAGCGGTGGCTGACATGGTGGCGGAGAATCCAGCCGTCTTCGGCGGCAAAGACGCAACCGCACAGGTGTTCTCGCTGTATACCAGTTCAAGTGTAAGCAATCCTTTTCTACCCATTAACTTAAAAAAATTTCAGAGTCGGAGAGAGGAGTATGTTTCATGGCTTGCTTCGTCTCAGAAGTGACTTTAGCAATACATCCTAGGATCTCTGCCATGGTAACGGAGTCAAAATGCGCCAGCTGAAATTGTATAGGCTGCGGGCGTGCTTGTTGGCCCGATGTTTGCAGACATCGCCTTTGGACAACATAGTTGGACTGTTTTGGTTGTAAGCTTAGGTCTGCTGAGTGTCTCAGTTGCTGGACCTATTGTATGTCCCTCCTTTCGAATAAGCTGTAATATATCTTGCATAACCAATACTAACGGTCTAGATATTGTTTAAACCAAAGTGGGGTATTAGCAAAGGGAAAGGAGGAATAGCAGTATAGTTGTAGTTATATACTGGGCTCAAAATTGGCTATGTCTTTGCAAAGATTATAGGAGATTGAAATTTTTTATCATGCGGAAGAATGAATACTGAACATATTATACGAAGGAATTGAGTCGATTCCTTTGCTTTCTTTATTCAAATAGTGTCAAGGTGCACAGATACTTGAGTGGATTCCTTTAAATATTCAAATTCAATTCCCACGGACGCACTAGATGGGATCAAGGACCTGCTCGCTAGAACATGGTGGACCAGGATCTGGGTCTACCAAGAGGCAACGGCACCGGCCAAACAAGGTAGCGTAATTTTGTGCGGCACGCACCAGGTCGACTTTTAGGCCCTCCGCAGTTGCGAGTCGAACATGCATCACGTCAATCCGGGATAGAATTATAACTGTACGGCACTCATCATGGACGAATATTTGCGTATCAGACGTGCGTATCAGGACACCGGGATGAGCTAGTACCTCCTGCTAGCAAATCTACTACCTTCATTGCGCGAGTTCGAAGCGACAAATTCGAGGGATAAGCTCTACGCGCTGATCCCAATGTTGATTGATGGGAACAATCTCCTGGGCGTCGACCACTCGCTCTTAGTTAAGGATGTCTATCTAAACTCTGCGTGCAACATCATGCGTAGATCTAATAGCCTAGATTTCCTGGGGCACTGCAGTTTACAGAGTAAGAGTTCTGGGTTTGATCTGCCCTCCTGGGTCCCTGACTTGACAGAGCGGAAGACCGCATTTATCTCTTTAAACAGTCTTACAAGGAAAAGCTTTAAAATAAGTGTGGCAAGTTAGATGTTGACTTTGAACTCTGTTTAGAGAGCAGAAAGCTGACTAGTACTGGGTTGATCCTTAATACTATAGAACATGTTTCACCATTATCAGGCGATGCTATTGCTAAGGCTTCGCTCATCACAACATGGACAATGTGGCTATCTGAAGTAGGGTTCTTGTTGTTGTTACCTCTTCTCTTGCTATACAGCGCAGACACATTGGTTGAAGATCTGCTCCTAAGCACCCTTGTAGTGGACTGTAATAGGGTCGGCCTCAACATGGGCATACGATTTTCAACGATGGAACCTGGCATGATGATGCAGGCCCTCAGACACAGCATCAAGGAGGGAATCTCCCACTTGAGCCATAATAGCTAGAGAGGCCCACATCCGGCATTTCTGCACCGAAATCTGATCCTCACAAAGGCAGGGTATTTAGGGCTGGCTGCGAAGCATACGCGAGAGGGAGACTTGGTTACTGTTCTGGGTCCCTATAGTTTTGAGGCGTGACAAAGATCAACCTGGTAGATTCAGTTTCGTAGAACAGGGATACATACATAGTAATATGGACGGTCCAGCTGTACAAGGTGAATTACTGTCAAATTTACAGATGCTAGAAATCTTGTAGTGAATTTTGGAGCTTAAAACGTAGCATTGAATACCTAGACGAGATGATGGCATGACTTCATAGATGATTTATCTCTGTTCTACTAGGCAAGAGAAATAGAAGGATTTAAGAGCGAGTACCGTGGGTGAATGTTCCCATCCTTAGATTATCAATTGAACCAAGAAATTGAGTTATGCTTCCATTCAAATCCTTAATGACAAAAGTTGTATCATTTCAACCATTGCGTTATGCAATGGAACTACAAACGCGGAGTATATCTAACTATGCGAAGCGTGATACTTGACACATGTTACCGTGCAAAATGTTTGAAAATAGGGGCATATCGCATAGAAAATTCATCATGGTGCCCCCAGATGATTATGCATTGCACGTCAAGCCGGGGCCTTCGAATGTCAACACGGCGTAGCCCAGCTCAGGCCCGGTCGAGGGCTGCATGTAGAAAAGCTCCTCCAGCAGCGCATCTGCGCCGCTGCAGACGATGAGAATGGGCATCTTTCCGGCCAGGCAGTGTGGGGTTGCGGGGACGTAGAGACGCGCCAGCAGTGGCGCCTTCGCCCCCGGGAACGGGATCGACAAGTGTTGGTGGCGGACGCGGCCCGTGTCGAAGAGTTGAGCCGCCTTGCCGAACAGCTCCGCCACCCTTTCGCATGACATCAACGAGGCGGGATCCGGGCGGTTTGGTCCCTGGCCAGCCTTCATGTAGGCGCTGGCGCGGGTATAGTTGGAGGCACGCAAATAGGCTTGGCGCGCCGCGAGTCGGTCGCCTGTCTTGGATGCCTCTTCTGCCAGCGCTTCCGCCCGCTGGGCCTGTGTTGTCCAGCTGGCTGCGTCCCCGTCCCTGATCTCCCCCACTACCTCGAGCACCCCGGCCACGTCCGCGCAGCCGTGGGGCGCCATGCCCAGCACGCGCATCGTCTCGAAGTCGAAGAAGGCGCCCTTGAAGAAGTGGTGCATGGCTGAAAACTGACCCCGGGTAGATAATAATTCAGGGTAGGTACGCAGCCACCAAACGCCGCAGTGCAGTATATACCTGTCTCCGCTTCTTCTGTCGGGCCTAGTGCTGCTCCTAAGGCTGCAAACGTTGCCATGGCGGAATTCCGCCCGCCGGCGTCGGAACTCCGATTGTTCGATGCCGCCTGCAAATTGTGTAGCTTGTTTTGTGAGATGAGATAGGCGAGTAAGGTGGCCGATCGTACGGACCATTTCAACCATCTCGCTAATTTAGCGCGGAATTCCGCTTGTCACTACTACCGAGCACGCCACGAGGGGCAGGAAATAAGTGGCACACCAAAAATGCCGAAAAATACGCCCACTTTCTACATCTCTACACAACCACCCTATTTTTGCACTGATTTTTCATAATAATTGTCAGATAGTATAAAATCAAACCTCTGCTTATTTAGATTGTAAATTAATTTTGTTGTTGTGGCGCTGTGTTAATCTATGCTTATTCAACGACGTTGGATAGCGCGTTCTACAAGGCATCTCTAGGACTACATAAAAATAAAGAGACTAGATCCTTGAGGGCGGAAGCGTATAGTGACGAGGACAGGAAAGAGAAAGTCTCAAAGGACGCAGCCTTACTTGATGGCTCTCAAGAACGAAGCTATCAATGTTCAAACTAATTAGGTGAGCTGGTCCTGAGAAGGGTAAACAAGCTGAGCGCCCACAACAACACGATTAATTTACAATCTAAATAAGCAGAAGTTGGATTTTATGCTATCTGAAAATTATTGTAACAACAATTGGTGCAAAAATAGGTGTTGCGTAGAGAGGCGTATTTTTCGGCATTCCTCGGTGTGCCACTTATTTCCTGCCCCTCGTGCACGCTACTGTACATGGCGCCGCCGGGCCGCCTCCTCTTCCTCTTCCTTGCCTAGTTCCTCTCGTCTCTATCATTCTCTATCATTCTCCCTCACCACTTTATCGTTCACTCTATCGCTCGCTCAAACGTGGGAAATGTCGAATTCCAACTTGATTACTGCTCGTGAGTCTCCCGGTGGCCCCCCGCCCGGCCTCTCTGGCCACTCCCGCCTTCGATAGTCCGTCAAGAACCCGCCTACCGACCCCGCCGTCTCCTTCGCGGGCAAGACCGTCCTTGTCACAGGCGCCAACAGTGGCCTCGGACTTGAAGCTGCCGTCAAATACGCCCAGAAGGGGGCCTCGAAGCTCATTCTCGCCGTTCACTCGGCCCGGAACGGAGAAGAGGCAAAGAAGAAGATCATCCAACAGAGCGGCCGTCATGACAGTTTCACCAGCATCCTGCAAGTCGATCTCAACACGTACGAGTCTGTCAAAGCCTTTACTAAGGCGCTCAATGAAGAAACCTCGACGCTCGACATTGCCCTGCTCAACGCGGGCGTGGCGAATCCTTCATACGTCAAGAGCCCCGAAGTCTGGGAGACGGCAGTCCAGGTCAATGTGCTTTCCACCGCTATCATGGCCATCTACATCCTACCCCTCCTCCGCAAGACCGCTGCGGCAAAGCCAGAAGCCCCTCCCCATCTAACCTTTGTCAACAGTGTGGGACACGAAGAGGTGAAGGAAGACTGGTATAGCGGCAGCACCTTACTCCAGAGAGCCAATGATCAGTCCAAATACGACAACCGAAAACAGTACATCATAGTAAAGCTCTTGGGCATGGCCATCATGAAACGCATCGCGCAGGCTACTACCGCTCCAGATGGCAAACCGACCATTATTGTCAATGCCTGCTGTCCCTTTGTTACCAAGACAAACCTGGGCCGTAATTTCTCCCCGCTCGTAAAGATTCCCATGGCGGCGTTCCAGACTTTCTTTGCGCGATCCGCAGAGCAGGGCTCGAGGACTTTGGTGAGTGCGACGGTGTTGGGACCGGAGAGCCACGGGCGCTTCTGGCATCATGACATCTTGTATCCGTAAGTGGTCGTTTCCAAAAGGATCTGTATCTGCTGCTAACCGTGTGGTAGATTTGGCGAGCTGGCACAGTCCGACAAGGTAATGACAGATATTTGGACCGACATCTACGCCGAGATTCAGCGCTTCGACCCCGATCTCGATGCTTCCCTTCGAGGTTGATTAAGTAGCCCGAAATAGTGATGACGGCCATTTGGACCAACTTCTATCCCAAGGTTAGGCGCTTTGACGCTGATCTTGAAGCTTCCCTTCTAAGTTGATTTTGGCTTTCGTTCGGGGAATAATAATAATAGGTCGTTTGTATGCTACTAGCATGGGTTCTTTTCTCTCTCCACTGTGTGGCTAGTCAAACATTCTCACGTGAATGCAAATGTGATTACCCTCTGACAGTCTTTCTTGCCAAAGTTATGTCACTTGGTGACATTCCTTTTTAGACCTCTACGACCGCGACCCTCGAGCATTACTTGGAGTTTTCTAGCACCATTCAAATCTATCTACTTTGATGCATATATTCACTCCGGACTACCTTTGTAATGGTACACCAGCCGTGCTTTTGCAACCTGAACGTCTTTCGTCGTAACGCAATACTTGCAATACCGCATCTCCTCTTCTATTTTCTCCATACCCAGACTGTCGCAGTCTGCCAGCTTGCATTCACACTCTTTGTCACTTCCCAAATTGCGACTATCCCATCTACCACATCCTCCTCAATCGGTGCCCTAATACTTCCTCTTCATCTATGTCACCCTTTTGCACGTATCCAGCATGCGCAGCAATTGCTCCAAATATCGGCACGCTATCTTCTCGCGTCTGGTCATCGAGAACGTAGGTATTGAAGCTGTCGAACCCGCCAGGCCAAACCGTTTGTTTGACAGCGATGCTAGTCCCTGATGTTTCAGGCTTCTGCGTCATAGCGAGCTCAAGACTAGCGAAATTTATCACCATGCGAATGATCCATGGGATCTCTTGCTGTCAAAATGATCAGAATTTACTCCTCTGCAAACACCGAGGCCTCTATACCAGCGTAAATGTTGCATCTAGGTCATCAGATAGGTTTCGATTCAGTAGCCATACGCCCGTCATGTTCCTGATGTTCGTGCCGTCTGGAGCCGCCATGGTGGAGAGTTTGCTGTACACTTCAGGCTCAACTTACGGCTGAAGTAGAATTTCAAAGCGGGTGCACTTTTGCTGCGTTGGAGATGAACGGCAAGTGTAGCAGCTCACTTGCTTTTGGCGCGGCCCGGCTCACATGATATGGGCTTCGGAGACCAGGGTAAGCGGCAAGTCGTTGATGGATCGGCGCAGCTTGTCATCAGAGGTTTTTGATGTGTAGCAACTTGTCCGTGTCTGCTTTCATGATTCTCAAACTGAGGCTTTTAATATTGACCAGGTAGTACGAACGAGTATATGCGCTCCCCAAGTTCCGTGGTCAGCCCCTCACAATTGTTCACCCTCGCCAGCGAGCTTCAAAATGCTAACACTCGCAGAAGCAATTGAGCACTACCAGGTTATCCGCCAGACCTTTTCCGGTCTCCGCTTGACGAGATGGCAACTCACCAAGCTCCTCGCGGCGCAATTATGGCGAGAGTTACCTCCTTTACTGCGCACAAGCGTCATGGTTTTCACAACACTACTTCCTATCGTGCTTCTTTCATGGGCATCGCGCCCCAGATCGCTTCGTCAACTAGGTCTACCGCTTGCAGCAAAATCCAAAGGACGCAAATTTTGGGTTCAAGGAAGTCCTCAAAGAGTCAGCTACAAAGGTTTAGGCGTCAAAATTCCTCCTTATACATGTTCATCTAACACAGATCGCACAGTACCCTAACACACCATACATTACTAGGCCCTTTGGTGCCGAATATGCAGTCTACCCCTCTAAATGCTTCGTCGAGGTCAAAAAGCTCCCCGACACGCGTGCCTCGGCCTAGCCTTCTTTCAGGAAATATTCTACTCAAACTGGTCCGGCGTCGGCGCTCAAACATCAGAGCTACTAAAGCAAGTTACGACCAGCTAGGGTACGCTTTGAGAAGCATCACTAACACCAGTAGAACCATTGCGGTCGAACTTCAACGTTCCATCCCCTCGCTTGTCCAATTCCGCCAGCAAGACTGCACTGTGGCTTGCGATTCGGCCATTGGATACTGTCCGGATTGGAATGAAATCAAGCTGTATGCATGCACATAAGAGCTGGTTGCCTCAATTAATGCCAGTGCTATAGTCGGCCGCGAGCTCGGAAAAAACGAGAAGTGGATTCGGCTTGTAGAACGACTTCCAATGCCTGCAGCCATTCCAGCGTTTCTACTTGGCTACTTTCCTATTTTTTTGCGCCCATTTGCGAAGCCTATTATCTTTCTTCCAAACATGTGGGTACAATACAGGCTGAGATATTTACCGGCACCAATAGTAAAAGCCGATGTAAAAGAGTATCTACAGAACAAAGACGTAAAAGCGCTCCCAAGCCCAAAAGAAAAAGGCAAAGTGCAGCTGACCGGCTGGCTACTGAACCGCTACAGATATACCGGGGGAAAGGTGCCTCTCGATTCCCTGCTAACAGACTACCTCTCCACGATTTTCAAGTCGACCCCCTCCTCTGCCGGAACGCTCTTCTTCATTCTTGGCGAACTGGCTGCGGACCCGAAACTCGCTGATATATTGCGTGCGGAAATTAGGGAGGTAACATCAGGTGGTAAACTCCCGCAGTCGCATCTCAATGAGGTGCGAAAGATGGACAGCGTCATGCGTGAATCTGCTCGCATTAACGCTTTCAGTTATCGTGAGTAATAAGGCAAACAAACACCTCTGTCTGCAAACTGTGCTCTCTACCTGAGAAGTATGCAAGGCAAAAAGAGTAAATCGCTAACGCAGTCCAAACCTGTCATAGTGGTGCTCTACCGTAAGCTCCTCCTCCCTACACGCCTCTCTATTGGGCCCGAGCTGCCCCCAGGAACCCTCATCTGTGTTGATGCACACTATATCAACACTTCGCCATACCTCTGGTCCGATCCCATCACTTTCGACGGCCTGCGCCACTACCGTCGTCGCCAAGACATCGGAAACGAGAATCGCTACAAATTTGCGAGCCTGGGGTCGGATAATCCGGGGTGGGGCGATGGCTTGCAGGCTTGCCCAGGACGACAGTTTGCAGATAATACGCTCAAGATTGCGCTGGTGTATTTGTTAATGCATTATGATATCAAGTTGAGGGAAGGTGAGGGAAAGCCGAAAAAGGGGACTATGCCGAATGGGAGTATGTTTCCGGATATGAGGACACGGATCCTCTTTAGGTCTCGCGAGAGAGGGTTGTGAGTGAGATGTAATGTTTTGTCTGAGGACTCACATAGAATGGAGATGCTTAGGGGGTTGTTGGTGGTTCAGGATGGAGGCTGTCGTACATACCTAATTGAGGCTTCTATTGGGGGCTTTGTCGGTACCTGTATGGTGATGCCCACCTTATGTCAAGATTCCAAGATAAGAAGGCTGCTAGGTAGACATCTTGTAGCCTAAGATGGGAATGCATGTCTTCATATGAAACTGTGTTTCAAATTGGAACCTGGAAACGCATAGCCCTTCTCATTTTGTGTGGATCCCTCTCCTCAAATTCGTTGTGCTGCATTGAATTTAGAAGTATCGAGTATTCCTCGGCTCACTAGCAAAAACAGCATTCATTCAACGCGATTACTTAATTCATTGTTGATAACTTTGGGGCGGTATTATTTACCATGCTACGACATCACCAAGCTTCAAAATCCAACACAAGTGCCAGATTCCCATAGTTCTTTCCTCTCCAACAGCTCAGGGTTCGAGAATCAGATTCAGATAATGTTCCTAGGCCAGTGCGTTGCATAATGCCCGCTGAGACCGGCAATGCCGAAGCCTTGTCCGAGAGATCGGCGTCCGGCTGGTTAAAGACCGCTTTTCCTATGGCCCCGAGATTCGCGAGCACATCGCGCGCGTCGTCCAAAAACGGGATCTCACGCCCAAAGCGCGTCTCCAGACTGAAATCACCGAAATCATTTGGGATGAATCGATCCACCGCTGGCACATCTACACTGACCGTTCGGACCACTTCATCTCGCAGTTTGTGGTCATAGCCACCGGCACACAATCGAAGCCCAAACTGCCCGGCCTCCCAGGAATCCGCAACTTCAAAGGCAACCACTTTCACTCCGGGCGCTGGAATTACAATATCACCCGCGGCGACACGACTGGAGGTATGACAAAACTAGCAGACAAGATTGTGGGCGTGATCGGCACTGGAGCCTCCGGCGTACAACTCGTCCCACGGGTTGCTAGAGACGCTAAGAAAGTATACGTGTTCCAGCATCTATATCAGCGCGCGAGAACTATAAAATTGATCCTGCAGCTCTCACACAACTGAAGCCCGGGTGGCAACAAAGCCGCTGGGAAGACTTCGCCAACATCTGGCAAGGCGAGCGCATCGAAGCAGAATGTACCGCACTAGAAGGACTCGAAGCGCTAACTACGAGGGAGTTGTACAAGGAAGCAGAAGAGGTCGGTGCTACAGTAACGCCAGAGAAAATTCCAGAGCTGCTGCGCCTCGCGGATTTCCGGCTGATGGACAAGCTTAGAAAGCATGTGGAAGAAACCGTCAATGACAAATCAACCGCAGAGATGCTGAAGCCGTGGTATGGCTTCATGCGCAAGAGGCCAGCATTCCAGAAAGAATTCCTGCACGCATTCAACGAGCCTAACGTCGAGCTCGTGGATACGGATGGGAAGGGTGTGGATTACCTTACCGAGACAGGAGTCGTAGCAAATGGGAAGGAGTACTCTGTAGATCTTCTCGTCTACTCAACCGGCTTCGAGTTCGAAGTCGGCTCAAATTTTTACCGCCGCACTGGAACCAAGTTGGTAGGCCGGAAAGGACAGACTCTCGATGAAAAGTGGGAGAGCCAGGAAGCAGGACCTAGTACTCTGTTCGGGATCCATATCCGTGAATTTCCCAACCTGTTTTATATCGGACCTGCGCAGGCGGGGGTTACGGCAAATCAGACGCATATGATTTATATTTGCGGAGAGCATATTGCAGAGGTTGTGGCAAAAATGCTAATGGAGGGTGAGTATCAGGTCCTTGAGCCGACCGCAGAAGCAGAGGAGGAGTATGGGAAAGAGATTGAAGAGGGGGCGAAGATGCGGCTGGAAGTCATGAAGGCTTGTCCACCGGGATATTATAACAAAGAGGGCTACCCTGAGGAGATACCGTCCAGATGGGGGTTGTATCTGAAGGGAATTCTTGCATGGACGAAGTTGATGCGAGAGTGGAGGGCTGAAGGAATTTGGAAGGGAATGGAGAGGCGTTAGGAAGTGACCTTGCACGGTTTACGTGAAGGGTGCCGTAAAGAGGGTTTAGAGTGTTAAGCCGTGTTAGGAAAAGTTTCTTTTTAGTAAGGATAAATCGCATGCCTGTATCAAGCTTCTAAAGCTTATGATACATTCCTAATAATGTGTACTATTCAGGGTTTCTACCAGTACGTACAACGGTACGTACTGGTACGGTACTGCTAGTACCAGTACCACTTGGGGTCGAGTACTGGTACGTACTGGTTCAGCACTAGTACTGTAAGGAGCCAGCCAAAGATTTCACTTAATACTAGTTGAACAGTAATTTATTTCCTGAAGTAAAAGTAGACTCTGTAGATTTAATAATTGACCAACAAAACAGCCTTGTTCTAGACACAACCTTTAGTCCCGCACCATATGCCTTACAGCCGCTACCTGTGAGAGCAGTACTGGCAGGGAACAGAACAAAGGGATGGGTTAGAAGTAAACAGGCTTAATTCATCAGAGTCGAGACGAATCCTTGAGGATACTCAGAGGATTTGGAGAAACTATATATGTGATGTGTCACGTGACCCGCAGGCACACAGCCCAATAGGCCTCCAAAGGGCCTCCTAAGGAGGCCCGCCAGGAAACAGAAGTATCCCTCACACTACCTTTAATCTCAACCTAACATTGTATAAATTTAGTCGTTAATATCAACTATATATCTATCCTAGTATATCTGTCACAGTAACCACCGCGACACCAATTCTAAACAACAACCCCAAACAACAGTCCCAAACGGTCCCGAGCGACGGTCCTGAACGATGGTCCTAAACAATAGTCCCAAACAATGGTCCCAAACGATGGTCCCGAACAACGGCCCTAAACAACAGTCCTAACAAGTACTGTACTCTGCAGCACAGTACTTCACACACCCGACATTGCGCACAATACCAACTAATACCCATTGTGCACATCACGCACTCTAACTCACAGTACACCAACGGTAACAACTGTCGGCATAGTACTGTTACTTACAGTACACTCCAAACAACAAGCTCAGCAACTAGCCTGTTACAGTTCAAAGAAGTTGCACAGATGCGGGCTGCAGATAAGGAACCAACCCCACCAACAAACAAACAAAACCCTGTCAACAGGCGCAGCACAGCGCGCAGACAGGCGCAAAAGAACAGCAAGGATTCGCGCAGGTAAGCAAGGCACGTGACAGAAGATATCCCACCAAGACACAGGAAACTTAGGAGAATTAAAGGATCCTAGAGATCCTGCTAAGGAAGGGGAAACTTAGGAGAATCAAAGGATCCTAGAGATCCTGCTAAGGAGGGAGAATAGGGAGAATAGGAATCTCCCAGGTCCCCCGCCAAGATAGGAGACTTAGGATTCTATGTTCAAAAGAGGAAATATATAAGGAAGGCAGTTTCCTATGTTATGTTTGCTCTTTGTAGTCAACTCAAATAACTTCACTCATCTCTTACCCAGATTAATACAGCAAGTTAGTTAGTCAATTTATTAATTAGATTTACCACCCCTCAGTCTTATATCATCGTCTTCAAACCTCACAGAATAATCCTACAACACCTACGCTTACGCACCGCCTTAGTACAGACCAGACCCAGTAAGTGTTCACCTCGTATAACATAGCCAACCTAACCTAAATTGCTTGACCGAGCTCCAACCAGGCTCGGTCAAGCACGAACCAGACCCCTGGCGCACAAACCATACTAAGTAAGTATTTATTGAACGCGAAGGACCTCTGGTCGAGCTCCTTACACAACGTCTTGTATAATAATTCATCGCACCTAAGATTGTTGTAAGGGGCCAGGTGCTCGAGGAGCCAATGTAGTGCCAGAAGAATACTTATGAATTTGATACCGAGTCTCGGAGGTTTGGAACCTCAGCTATATACATGGAATGTGCTTAGTCACCCCGATCAGAGGTTCCGAGGTCTGTGGCCTCCCGAGGTCTGTGGCCTCCCGAGGTCTGTGGCCTCCCGAGGT
>BCHH01000027.1:23702-52161 GCA_001599595.1 Beverwykella pulmonaria | reverse complement strand
ACTAGCATATAGGAGCTCTGTTTTGCTAACGTCAAATTCTATAGCACTGTCCTTTGCTTCTTGAAAGATTGCTTTTGTTGTTTGCTCTAGCGTTCTTTTCAGCCTTCTCACAGATCTAGCACTAGTTCCAATGCAAAGGTCGTCCATATAGGAAAAGTTGAATGTGTTTAGCCTAGGCCTGCATATATCCCTTATGTAGAGTAGGAAAAGGATTGGTGATATAGGTGATCCTTGAGGTATCCCTATCCTTATTCTCTCTAGCGGCTGCGTTTGTCCATTAAATTTGAGCTGAAGGTAACGTTGAGATAGGAAGCAGTTTATCCACYGTATTAGTACTAGTGGAAGCTGTTGCTTCTTGCACATAGCTAGCAGTTGATTTGTAGCCACATGGTCAAAAGCGCCCTTCACGTCTAGGAATAGCAGTGCTGTTGTATGCTGCTTTTTCCATGCTTCCTGCACTTTAGACTGGACTAGTAGACAGGCATCTAGGGCAGATTTCTGTCTTCGTCCTCYAATTTGTGTGTCTTGCAGTAGGTCTCCTGTTTCTGCTAGGTAGCTAAGCCTAGTAGCCAGCATCTTTTCAAAGGCTTTCCCCAAGCAGTTAAGCAAAGAAACAACCCTATAGGCCTTTGGAAGAGAATAGTTGTCCTTGTTTGCTTTAGGCAGTATCACTCCTATTGCTTCTCTCCATCGCCTAGGGTGGTAGCCTATAGCAAACAGTGTCCTATACAAGGTATAGAACGTGTGGCTAGCTGCACTGTAGGCCTTGCGCAGAATAGCAAAGGATAGCTTGTCTGTTCCTGGTGCTTTCCTAGGAGAGCTAGAGAAGATAGCGTTGTAGACCTCAATTTCTTCTAGCTCTGTAGGCCATTCCCAGTTCCCTTCCTGATAGTTCTCCCAGTCTAGGATAGTGTCTGTTGTGGGAGGATTTGAGAATAGTGTRGTGGTAAACGCAGTACACTGTTCTTCAAAATCTTCAGCTAGCTTTGTCTCTCCCTGTTGCTCATAGAATAGCGCAGGAATCTCCCTTGTTGTCTTCTCCTTTGTGTACTGCAGAGCCTTAAACACGTCCTTTCCCTTAGCCTTCTGCAGAAACAGGTTCCAATGGTTTGTTTTAGCCTGTTTTAGAGCATAAAGGAAGTTGTCTCTCTTGTTCTTAGCAATTCTAGCATGGCTAGTGTTTGGAAATTGCTGATAGAGCCTTATTGCCTTGCTAGCTTGTTTCCTTTGCATAGCTAGGTCCTTGTTCCACYATRGCTTTGATCGTTCGCATAGCTTTGCCTTAGGAATTGCCCTGTCTGCTGCAGTTTGGATGGCCTCTGTAAGTAAGTCTATAATCCTGTCTAGTGTCTGTTGTAGATCTATAGGGATGTCAAGACTTTCCAGAGCTAGGTGTTGTGCATTGATAGCCTGCAGCTTGTCAAGGATCTGCTTGCTAGCCAGCTGTGCATCTAGAACCTCTTRAAATAGGGTCCAGTCTGCCTTCTGGATAGCATAGTGTTGACTTTGAGCAGGATTGCAAAACGTTTTTGAGTACTTTGTAAAGGTTGAAAAGCCAATAGTAATGTGGTCAGAGCCAGTATCCTCTGCTCTATGCCACGTACCTAACCATGTGTTCTCTTTAAACCGCGCTGTAAAAGCTAGGTCTATAATTGACTTAGATCTTAGATTAGATCTGTAGAACGTTTGTTCGCCTTCCACATTAAGCAATTGACAACTGTAGGTTTCCAGCCAGCTGGCTAGCTCGCTAGCTTCCTTGTTTGGGTTCTGTATTGCTGTATTCCAGCCAAAGTGGTGGCTGTTGAAGTCGCCAGCAATAAGAAAAGGGATAGTAAGTGGCTCTAGTCTTAGTAGCACGCGCTCTACTGTTCTAGCACCTCCTTGCTGTGTTGATGAATTGTCTGCCAGCTCCTTTTYATTATAAATGTTAAGGAGCAGGAATCGTTCTGTATGCCCATAGATCTCTAGGATTAACAGGTCCCCATCACTACTAAGATCTGTTCTAACCTTGTGCTTTAGACTACCTTCTTTGCGAATATAGATAGCTGTCCTAGGCCGTTTTTTTGTTGCTTGAAGCACAAGGTTGTAGGAAGGATGTGTGAAAGAGAACCACATTTCCTTGTTGTCTAGCCACACACTAGGCTCTTGTATTAGGACTAGGTCAGTCCTTTTAGCAAAAGCTAGCTCTAGGAGTGTTTGTTGAACTTCTTGTCTCCTGCCAACATTGTTCTGTAGGAAGGAAATTTCACCGTTTATCTTAGAGATAGGTCTGTCTAAGATATCCTTGCTGTAATAACACTCCTTAGGGCGTTGTTCTGTCATAGATTGAACAAAGAGGTAGGCCTGGCTATAGGTGCTCTAGCTGTTGGTGCTGTTGCTAGTCTTCCTAGGTAGGTGCATTGTGGGCTTGTTGCTAGGTGTTCTCCTTTGCAGTTCCTGCAGACTGGCTTCTGGTGCATGCATAGCTTTCCTGTTGTTGTGCAGTCCTTGCAGCTAGTATRGTCCTTTGTTGCGTGTRATCCTAGGCAGTACTTGCACCCTCCTAGCTCCCTACACATCTCCTTGTTGTGTCCTAGTTTGTAGCATCTAGTACACTGTGTGGTTGCAGAGACGTTGTAGTACTTTGCCAAATATACAATGCTTCCTGCAATACTAAGCTGTTTCCTGGCTAGCAGCTGCTTGCACTGTTCTTCGTTCTCTACTGCAAAGACAATAGATGCATATCGTTGAGCTGGTGGCAGAGTGTGTATAGTTTCTAGCCTCTCCTTCCTAATTAGCCACCTAGGTAGGCCTTTAATAGCTACGTTGTTGAACGTCTCTATTTCTCCCTTTAGGCTAGCTGTGTTCTRAAGAAAGTTGTCGTCCATATAGACCCTGTGTGCAACYACAAAAGCCCATTCTTCTTGCTTCTGCATTTTTGTACAGGCAATTTGAATTGCTTGTTTCCAACTTCCTGCATGCTGTAGTAGGTAATCTGCGTTAAAGCCTTCTGTTGTGGTAAGAACTAGGTTCTTCTTTCTAGAGAGGCTGACGCTGGCTATTACAGGCTTGTTGTTTGAAACTTCTGCCAGCGCTAGATTGATGGCATTCCTTTGTGCAAGTGGATTGACTGTCTCTGCTGCCTGGCTGTCCTCTGCAACAAGCACTAGCTGTTTCTCCTRGGCTTCCTTCTTCCTCTGCTGTGTGTTTGCAGTTTTGTTTGCTCTAGATAGAGCAGGTGTAGTAGTAGCAATAGAGGTAGGGATAGGGATTGAGGTTGAGGTAGAGGTAGAGGTAGTAGCTTTGGCCGCCTTACCTATAGCTTCAGCATAGGATTTCTTTGCCTGCCTAGGTATAGATATTCTTCCGCTTTCAGTGTAGTTCYGGAATACCTCTAGGAGATCTAGCAGCCGCTTGTTTTCTTCTTCTGTATCTGCCAGTGTAGCTGCTTGCAGGACCATGTGTCTTGCCATATCAATAGCTTCCTTCACTGTATTAACCACTGGCGTAGTAGTAGCAGTAGTAGTAGCGAGGGTTGAAAAGCGAAAGCCTGAGATATTGCTTGGCGGTGGTAGACGTTGAGGTTGTAGTTGTTTTTCAGAACGTTGTTCTGGTGAGCGTTTTCTTGATATTACCACAGAAGGATTTGTACCAATAATTATAGGCTGCGTGCTAGAGCTACTATCTTCATCTTCTTYAGATTCYATATAGGATGAAAAATCAAGAGTACTAGGAGCAGTAGCAGTAGAAGCTATAGTAGTGGCAATAGGAGCAGGAGTGCTACTACTACCTATCTTTTTGTGTCTTGCTATAGCGCGGGTTGCTCTCTCCTGGGTAGAAGAGAGCATTGTTTCCTCCTCTTTTGTTTCCTCCTCTTTTATAAAGAAAAACAAAGGAAAAGAATTGACTAAAGGAGATAAGAAAGGCTGTTTTTACACTTAGTAGAGTAACCTTAGTCTCTACTAGCTATCCCAGATCCTAAAAACAAGCAAAAGGAATCTCTATTTTACTTGTTCTTCTTCTTCTTCTGCCCTTACTAGCCTATCTAGTAGACTTCTAGGGGCAGACGAAGCGTCAGAATAGCAGAAAACAGAGAAAAAAGGCTAGCGTTGATATGTAGCGAGATGGTGATGCTGGTGTGGCTAGTGTGGCTGGTGTGGCTGGTGTAAAGTTGTTGTTGTTGCGGTCGGCTTGGCGCAGTGGTCTGTGCAGGAAAACCAAAATCTCTGATCGAAGAGAGCAGCAGGTTTTGCACCTGGCTGCACCCCACAACCACGAGCCTGGCGGCTCTAGAAAGCGAGGAAATGGGTATTGTTGATGAGTTGAGCAGTATTCTGATGATTTCGGGATGCCGGAGGCGCTGGAACAAGCGCGCAGGGTGGGCCCAAAGTTGGTGTTTTTTACCACTTGAGGTTATTGTGGTCTGTAACCACGCGCGTTGTTGTGGACGCGTGTTTGAGGTAGTGTCTCTAATGCTTGAAGCTCTCCACAATAGCGCAGAGCTCCTTGTCATGGGTATCCTACTGTACCTCTGGTCCGCCAAACTTCCAGCTCTAGAATGCGACTGGCTTCTAGTGTGCTTTAGAGGCAATATCTGACGATTGCAGTTGGAGGATTATAGCCGCCATTGCAAAATCTGAAGCATCTGTAAGTACTATAATCAGCTTTTCAGGGCTGAAGTGTTGGAGGACTAGGGCGTCTGTAAATCTCTGCTGTAGCTTAAGGAAGGCGGCCCTGACTGCTTGCGGCCAACTCCAGGGCTTGTGCCAAATAGTGGGCCCTTTTTTTAACTTCTGCTTGGCCCTGGGTCAGTTCTAGGTCGCAGGCGGGGCGGCTGCGGCTGCCATGTGCTTGTTTATTAGTTGCACTATTTTAGAGTAGTTGTGGATGAATTAGCGGTAGAAGTTAGCAAAGCCCAAGAATACTTGGACGTCATAATAGCCTTCTGGCTCAGGCCATTCTTGAATAGTCTTAACCTATACTAGATCCATCACTACGCCTTTAGGGGTTACGATAAACCCTAGGAATTCAACTTCCTTGGTTTTGAAGGTGCATTTTGAGGCTTTGGCGTATAGCCCCCACTTATCTAGTTGCTCTAGGACTTCTAGCACATGCCTCTTGTGTTCCTCTTTGTTATTGGAATAGATAAGGATGTTGTTGAGGTACACTACACAAGTACGGTCTAATAGACCCCCTAGTGCTTGGTGTATATAGGACTGGAAGGTGGCTGGGGCGTTGGCTAACCCAAAGGGCATGACAAGGTATTCAAAGTGGCCGTAGTGAGTTTTGAATGCCGTCTTCCATTTATTACCTTTCTTTATCCGCAAGCGGTGATAGGCGTCGCGTAGATTAAGTTTGGAGAACACCTTGGCTCCCGCAAACTGGTCTAGCATCTTACTAACAAGGGGTATTAGGTATTAATTCTTAATTGTTACTCTATTCAATCCCTGGTAGTCAACACACAATCTCATTGTACTATTAGATTTGGGGACAAAGAGGATGGGGGCTCTAGTAGGTAATTTGCTGGGCTAGATCCACCCCTTCTCTTGCGCTAAGTCAAGATACGTCTAGAGTATTTCTAATTCTTTCTAGGAGAGGTTGTAGATTGGGAGGTTAGGAACTGTCTTCCTGTCCTCTACATTGATCGCGTGGTTGTATTCAGAGTTTAGGGGCAATGTCCCTGCTCTCTAGCTGCTAAAGCATTGCTTTATAGGCAGGACAAAGTTAGGCAGTCCTGTGAGGTCTGGATCTCCTGCTTTGTTATCCCACTTAGGGTTAGGCACTAGAGCGTACTTGGGTGGGGCTTAGGTTGTGCTCTTAGGCAGCCCAGCTCTTTTAGGAGGTTGCTTATAGATGTGGGCAATTGTGCGTTGAACCGCTGCCTTGGGGAGCCACTGCAGATTAGGAGAGCTGGCTACACACACCTAGAGGTGTTGAAGCAGCTCTAAGAGATAGTTCTTGAGCTAATATTTTGCAGGGGGTGCTTCTGGGTTGTCTGGGTTCACGTCGCCTCTACCTAGCGCACTGATTGTGTCTGAGTTAGGGGCAGTAATTATTTCTAACAGTTGTTGTCAATTAATTAGGCCCTGCGTGAGGGGTTGGATGCGGAAATCTTGAGGGAAAAGGGCGTACACCTGGTTATAGGGTGAGCTGTTATCTAGAAGGTTGTGAGGCTTAACTATGCTAATGTGGGCGTCGTCCTCTGTGGGTTCCCACTATTTAAAGTCCCCTGTAGAGAACTGAATCTTTAGGTTAGCCTTGTAAAGCTAGGGGTATCCTAATATCAGGTTGTAGCCTAAGAAATCTGCGGCCTAGAAGGTTTGGGCTGGAGTGGTTTAAGTGAGGCTGTTCTTGTTGGCCACTTGCGTGGTTAGCTTGTGAGCTGAGTGCAACTGTAGTTGGTGATTATTTAGAAAGGCTGCTTGAGGTTTCTTGTGGTGCAATACTGCATTAAGTTTTAGCTTTGTAGCTAGTTTAAAGGTGACGAGATTAATCTCTGCACCACTGTTGTACAGGGCCTTAACTGTAGTCTCTACCCCCTTATCTGATACTAAGGTAACGGTGACAGCAATACGTAACCTCTTCCCGCGCTCTGTTCGCCCTAGTGCTAGTTGCAAGAGGTTGGCTACTAGGGCTTGTCTTTTTTTGGAGCTTCTAAGTCTTAACTGCAGTTGCTCCAATGGGGCCTCCTTAGAGGGAACCCTTAGTTATGTGGTTTCTCTTGTTGATCCGTAGATTAAGAATCTCCCTAGCTAATGCTTAAGTCGCCCCTGTATCCTGCTCGGGTCAGGGCGTAGGGCTGGTGGTTGGGGTTGTTGGCATTGCTACCCCAACCGCCCCTTAAATTGCCTGAGGCGCGCTTGTTCTGCTGACTGTTAGGTTGGGAGTTAGAATGCGCCCGTTTCTAGGTCGCCCCTAGGGCGGCTTTAGATGCCCTTTGGGTTAGGTCCGCCCTTACAGCCTTTTTAGCGTTCTAGATAGAGAGCTCAAAGGCTAGGTAGTCAGCGGCGTGTCCCCTTAGGGTGCCTAAGCTCTTTATATGACGTTTGATAGTTTTGGGGAGCTTGCTCCACACAAAGTATATTATTGCCTAGTGTTGCTAGGTGCTGTTAGGGTTCTTGTATAGGGCAGGGTCCATGCGATCTCCCCTTGAGTTGAGGAAGTTGCTGAACTCTATCCAACAGTCACCTGTGCGCCATGTGGATTGATAGTAAATTTCCGCGTTGCAGAACTTCACATGGTCTAGGTCTTGGGTAGTGTTGGCGATCTTTATAAAGAGGCCCTTTAGAGTTGTTACTTCTCTTTTAGTAACTGCTCTATTAATCTGGTCCTTCAGCGTAGGCCTGAGGATTAAAGGGATAACCCACATGAGACAGTGATGGGTTTCTAGTTCGCAATTGTTTGCTTAGAGTACACGGAGAAGGTCCTTAGACCACGCTTTGATCTTGCCAACGTTGGGGTGGTTGCCCTTTAGCTTAGGTGGATCTTGAATTTTGAGTATAGATCCTCTTTGCTTGTTCTCTGCTCTCTCTGCGGCGGACAGGGCGCTAGTCTTGTCTAGGGCGTGCCCTAGTTGGACCACTCCTACTCTAAAGGTTGTTTGAGCTTGCTCTAACCTAGTCCTTGCTTTTAGGATTAGGGCCTCTAAGGGGAACTCTTTATCCTCAAGGTCCTAGAGTTGCTGCAGGAGGTTCTGCAGCATAACTTCCTTAGCCAAGGCGGCCTTAACCTGTGGGCGAGCTAGTTCCTGAGAGTTCTGTCCCTGTAGGGAAGCGTTGTTCTTGGAAGCAGGAGTCTATTAACCCAACTGTAATTAGGTTGGTCCCAAAGGAGCATGGTGACCTTGCGGAGGGTGACCTGGTTAGCTTAAGCTCCCTTAGTGAGCTAGTCCTAGAGGAGTCTGTTTTAAGGGAATGTCTCTTTTAGGCCTAGTCCCTGGGGCTTGGCTTAATGAAGCGTTGCTTGATCCGCTTTCAGGGTCAGAGTCATCCCTATCTTGAGATTGCTCTCTGCCCCAGCTCTCTTTAGGGTGGTCCTGGGTTTAAATTGGTAACAATTGACTGTGATCAATGTTGTTGTCCTTTTCTGTTTTACTAATGTGACTAGCTTGCTGGTTCTCAGGAATGCTCTTGGCTATCCCGCGAGAGGCTACTGAGTTGCCTGCAACTGTAGCTGATGGCTTAGCAGAGCGCATGCGCTCCTTGCCTTTGTTGCTCCGCTTTGGAGCCATTGATTTAGTTGTTTGAAGGTGGTTTTTGGTTGAATCTTGTTGCGCAGTCTGTACAGTCGCTATAGTTCAAGCCTACTACTACAGGGTGAAGGATTTGAATGTGAGGGTTTTTGTATGTAGGAAGCTTGAATGTAGGTGTATGATTGTATTGAGACGAATCCTTGAGGATGACTCAGGATCGTCGAGAAGACTATATACTCCTGCGCGGTCACGTGATCTCTGATCACGTGATCCCAATCCAAGTCACGTGATCCTCTGGAGAACCCGTGACTGGCCCGTGGCTGGCCCGTGGCCTGCCCGAGGGCCTTCCGGGGCTGACGATGTATAATATCGTCACACTAATGTTGACAACTGTGTTGAACTTTCTTGCGCGCGTTGATTTTTTTGCGGCCAATTGCTTTCCTCTTTATTGTCTTGCTTATACTAGTCCACCTCTGCTGTGTACTCTTTAAATTGCTTATAGAACCTCTTAAGGCTTGTTATGCTTTGGCTTAGGGTTCTGTTAAGAGAGGCTTGGTCGCGCATAAGCCTGGATACTTGTTCTACGCTTTCTTGTCTATTCCTTTTGTTGATAACTTGCATCACAATCAAACCCTAAGCGCACTTTGCAAGTGATAATTCTACAGCGCTAGTACTGTTGTGAAGGGTTAGAGCATCCTTACTTCTAAATTTAGGGAACATCTACTTTGTTCTCTCTAAGGGAGACTAATTCTTTTGCTATTTATACGTCTCTGCTAAATTTCCACTAGGGTTGCCCTTAAGCAGCGTGGCTGCCTTAGTTTTATTGTAATGCAATGCCGCATAAACACACAAACTTAATGTCTAATAAAGTTGCTAGTAGAATAGTGTAGTAGCCTAGTTGTAAAAGTTAGGCTAGACTGCTGCTTGGATTACACTTACCATTTCAATTGTTTTCTTTTTAAACGAGGATTGCTGTAACTAGTTTGGATCTCCTTGTAAACCCTTACTAAAAAGAGGTATTAATCACCTAATCTAAGTGCCTAATTCCTATTTAGGGAAGTGTTCAGAGCGTGCATTCTTCACATACGCGCACTAGATCTTCTTTATTCTAATGTTGTCAACTAGGCACCTCTTGATCATGTCGTAGCACAACGTTTCAAGACCTGCCTCTGCATCTAAGCTTAATCTAGCCGCTTCCTTAAAGGCCTTAGGACTGCGTTGGGTTTTCACGTGTGTGTACCACAGTGCCTGGATTCTATCAAGGACAAAGAGATTGTAGGCCTGCACTACCATTTCAGCCATTACTAAAAAAAGTTGTGTTAATTCTACAACCTGCCTGCGTTGTGGCAATTGGTCTATTTCTCTAATAAGCTTGCTAATATACTCTTGCATTTAACCCTCTCTAGTACGCTGGCGTACGTGGGCTAAGCCACGTTTGTTACTGTTTAGTATATTATAGGCAATATCTAGGTGGTGAAATTAGTTAATGCGGAAGAAGGGTTCATTTGTGGACTAAATGCCAAGTTGGTGAGGTAACTATGCCATGCCATAGGCTTCTAGTAAGTCTTTCAACTTAAGACCTCTTCTTTTTTGCTATATTAGCAGTTGCTGTTTTGCACTAGAGCTGCCAGTGCAACAATAGTTCTAACCTTTTGTCCATCTCTTTCTAAGCCAAAGGGAAGGGAAGGTTTTTAGATTAAGGCAGCCAAGAGATAGACATAGCACGCGTGCTACTATTGTTGACATAAGGCTATTTGTCTGTTGCTTGGAGACAGAGAGTATAGTAGCAGTGCCTTTTGTAAATTTAGCTGCGGCAATAAGTCTCTCTATGCAGAGGATCCAGCGGTTTAATTTAGCCAAGCAGAAGTTGTTTACATGCTCTGTAGATAAAATCTAGAAGGACTAGTGTGCGCTGTTTATATCACAGATCTTGTCTAGTTTATTAGACACAAATAGATTTTCTTTAAGGCCTTAATAGAAGTTAATAGTTGTCCAGAGTTCCTGTTAATTACTGTATAACCTGTGCCTTAAGGTGTCTAGGACCGCAAAGATATGTTCTTTAACATCTTGCCACTGTTTCCACACCTAGTCCCTGCTGAACGCAGTTGGCAGATTGCTAGTTGCTGTTCTAGTAGCAATAGCCTTTATTTGTTTATCTGAATACGCAAGTAGTTCAAAGAGTTTGTTTTAAAATAGGTGGAGACCTTTGTATAGTGTTGCAAACTATTCTTTGTTCTTATTATAGGCTTTGCTGTACGTAATGCTGCTTATCTAGAAGAGGTTGCTTTGTCTAATCTCTACTGTTACTAATCTAGCATCTGTAATTGCCTAGGGATAGGTGGAGATTGCAGTCTTAGAGTAATCTATTGGGTTGTTAAACTACTGCGCCCATTTGTAATTGCAACTACTCTTACGCAGCAAAGTAGTCCTAGGTTGATTAGAATACATCTCTTGTCCAAAATCCAGCCAAAATAAGTGTCTCTACACATAAGAGGCGGTCCAGCAAAGATTATAGTCGCGGAAAAAGGCTGCCTAAGTCTTGGCAAACGTTGAAGTCTTCATATTGCTTTCTTTGAGGTTGTGATTTAATATAAAAAGAATAGGATTGCTAAAGGCATTAGGACTAAGGCAGGCAACGTTAACGTTGCGCGCAAAAACAAGCATCTAATCCCACAATAGAGCTAACAGGTTAGAGGATACTAATATTTGAAGGTCTATTTGTGTGTAGGGATTATCCTGTTGACAAACTTCTCTCTTCACCAGCGCCTTTGTTTTAATCTCTTAGAACAAACCTAGATAGGCTTGACAGCAGCTGTTGCTACATATAGCATTAAATGCGGGCAGCACAACCTCGTCCATCCATATACCTAACACATAGTCATCTAAGTATTGCGTCCGCGACTCTTTAGTCTTGCCATAACTATCTATGTACTTTGTTGGCATTCTAGGAAAATATACCATACACAACTAACGTGCGTCTTAACATAACAATATACACTTATTATGTTTAAGATTAACCCCAGGGATATGGATGCGTTGGTTTTGTTAAATACTGCGCATAAACAGTGGCATAAATAAGTATTAAACATTATTCTGGAATACGCTAAGGCTAGTAGGAGAAAATAGTACGCTGTCCACGTTAAAAACGCGTGAAAGTTGATAATTGGGAACCTCCTAGAGAAATTCAGCTTTAGATAGCTAGAGATTTAATGTTGGAGGCGCATTAGGGTTCTGTTGTTGGGCATCTAGATTGTAACCTGTTAATAATGCTTCCTAGTCATGCTTTAGAGGCTAGTAGGTATAAGAGGACAGAATGCGTAGCAGACTAATAGGCTGGAATAGTGTATCCTTATTGCTAGTGGGTTGGCCTATACGCGCAGTAATAAGATTTGCAAGTTGCTTCAAGGTAATACTATCACAACAGGGCAGGGTATGGCATAAACATCTATTGGAGTAACAGTGCTAGACTTGCTGGCCTGCAAGAGTTGTAGTATTGGGTCTTCTGTTGGTAGAATCATCAGAGAGTGATGTGCTGCTGACTACTGAGGGACGTTGAGCCACAGGTTAAGATCTCACAAACAGCGTAGGTTCATCCTCTGCCCCAGACAGATAATACTGATCCTCGTTGTCTTCAAATAGTATGAAATCCTCTTGCTTGGATGAGGCTACAGAGCGAGGCGCTGACGCGGGTAAGGGTGAAGGGATGTCATTGTATAATAAAAAGTCTTTGTTATTGTCAAGCTCTTGATTAGGGTGGTAATTGGATACGTTTTCGTCAGACAGCACGGCATCTTCAATGGTGCTCTGCTGTTGAGGATTCTCTGTATGGCTTATTAGTATGTAGTCAAGAACTGTGAAATTTTATTCAAGTAGTCTTCCTAGCAACATATACCACTCTCCAGAGTAGTACGGGATATATAGGGGTTTGGGAAATAGTATTTCTTAAACCCCCAAGAAGGAGAGAGTCTAATGAAATCTATGTCTTATACCTGAGTGTATTGCCGGCTGCGGATAGGGCGCGTCGCTAATAGGCGAGCGATTAGTTTGTAATAGCCTTGGGCTGCCATACTGTACGCCATGATTGGATTCTTGACTATCGCTGTTGTTGAATGGTTCAAAAGGTATAGAGGGAATGCCATAACAAATAGGGTCTATAGAAAGCAGTGGCAGAGGGGTGGAGAAAGACAGGGTTTTGACATTGTACAATAGACTTGTTGGCCTAGGTGTTTGTTCAAGCGGTGGGTCAGGGACAAGTTGGTACTCTTGAACAAAAGATAGACGGGATTCTAGAGGTATTGGTAACAGAAACTGGATAAAGCTACGCAGCGAATACTATTACGTTGTGCAGTGGGTTGTCCCTCTAGGGCACGCTGCTTCTGTGAATTCCTGCTTCTCTGGACGCTAAGAATACTGCTTGCACGCTTTGCTGCAACAGCCGCGCCTGGCTCTGTATATTTAGCGGGGCGTCCTCGACGCATAGTAATTAAGCTACTGTGTCTGTGTCGCTCACAATAGTATTATTGGCGTATTAGCATCTAGCAGAAAATTTTCATAGTAGCGGTTGATCAATTGAAACTGATTAGTCATGCAGTTACTTCACGTCACGTGGATTGATTGAAAAGTGAAGGTTATTCTCAGACTATGTAGGTATAGACTCTGGTAGGAAAGCTCCAATTAATCTATATAGACGGTCTAGACTTAACCATTAGAGTGTCTAATGCAATCCATTATTGCCATGTATAAACCTAGCTAGTTATTTGCTATAGCTAAATCAGCTAAACTCCACCAAGGCCACATCTTGTAAATCCAGCCAGTACTCCACCAAAGCCAAACTTTGTTTAAAATTATTGCATGGTATAGTTATACAAAGGCCTACAGTGTAGGGCTTAGAGAGTTTTTTTTAAGAAACATAATAAAAGAGATGCTAAAGAGATGTTGATAGGGCCATTGCTCTTCTTGGAAGTCTAACATAGTGAGACTGCAAACTAACTTAGACAGTAGGGGTTTACTAAATACTATTTTCCAAACGTCCAAAGAGATAGTTGACAAGTAATAAGAGGCGCTGTGTGTAGGAGATGAGAGTGTCTTTTTAATAATAAATGAGATCCTTTTAAATTACATTATTATTATTATCACGGCTACTGCCATGAAAGCCAGCCTTGTAGACATTAATATGAGGCTTTTTAGTGGAATGGCTGTTAGATAGAGTAGATCCTTTAGCTGCTTAACTGCTATTGTGATTAGACTTGTCTGTGTCAACAGGAATCTCCACTAATAGCTTTGTTTTAATGCCCTTTAGGGGCTTCTTGAGTTTGTTGGGAGTAATACTGACATTCTTTTTTTACTTCCTATTATAGACTGGCCTCTGTTTTCTTGGAGCTTCAGGGAACGCCTATTTCTCTAGCTTTGGTATGCCGTTCGTTTTGCTATAGGCGTGGATGCGTAGGGTGATCTTGTGCTTTACAAGAGGAGTCTGCAAATAGTAATATTTGGTGGTAGGAATAATAGGGTAGTCTGGATCCTTTTGGGTACTAATAATATCACTGTTCTCTTTAGCAACCTTGCTTTCCATGTTAGAAGTGTAATTAGCATTGTCTAGGATAGGGACATCTTCTTGCTCTTCTTTATTGGAAACAGTATTAAAGTGGACGCTAGAACCTTCTTTCTCTGAGGATTCTATAATTTTAGGGTGAAGTTGTTTAGCTAGTAGTGCCTCCTAGTTATATTCTTGCTTGCCCTTGTAGATTAAAACCTTTGGTCTTCTAGATTTGTTCTTTTTTGGTGTTACAATAGCAGCCTCACCTCCTTTAGCACTTATCCTAAGCTGGTTTTCCGCATGGCGGGCTTCTAACTCCTAAGTAATTAGATTGTTGATGTTAACTATGCTGGCTGCTCTAAAACCAGCACCCTGCACGACTTTCTGTGATCTATTCTCCTTCAGCAGCAATCTGAGTGCCCACTGCTGTGTGAGAAAAGCGGGGAACCACGTCTTATCCTGCTTTTCTGGTTCCTCCGCTTGCAATCTTTCCACTTCCTTCTCACCTGCAATAGTGCCAACATGTAATAGATGCTCTGTGCTGTCTAGCTTGTCTTTGTAAGTAACTAGGAAATAGCCCTTAAGCTATTTATCCTTAAAATCTTTTGCATATTTGCTAAGGTTGGTAGCAGAGGAGGAACTATAAGACATCATGGTAGCAGTGCTGACAAGAGCCTGCTTTAATTGGCGTCTAGTAAGGGGGTTAGTATAAACGTCCAAATTAGGTTATCTATGGGGGTTGAAGAAATACTATTTCAAGAACCCCTATTACTAGAAGAGTAACTTACGCAAGGGCTTTGGTTTCTATAGTGCTGCTTATATGCAGATTGAATATGGAGCAAGGGATCACTTGACCTATTCACTATATTTAACTAGCAACTTGATCCTCCTCAACAAAGCTATCACACTTGTTAAAAATAGCTGCCTTTGAGCAGTTATCCTGGAAGTTAACGCTGATTCCGCAGACCTTGATAGAAGCTAGTAGAATCTTGAGTCTGCTGCCAATCTGGTTCATCTTGTCTTGTAACTTTGCGCGCTTTGATGTCTTAGTATGCGTATACATGCAATCTATGCCTAGTTTATCCAAATGCATTATCTAAAGCAGTTCTTTGACAATAATTTAGATGTTAGGATAGTTAAACTATATTAACAACTTTTCGCCTCTAAGGATAGTGTGATTGCTAATGAGAGCAAGAAGAGCACTAAGCTTAGGAGAGAACTTGAGGACGGAGTCTACTATCTTGGTTTGTGATGCCGTCACATAATCAATGCCCAAATCAAGAAATTCGCATCCACAATCGCTGCATTGCTTAAGCAGCCAACAGATCTAAGCGCCTTTGGGTGTTGGATCAGGCATTTGCGCAAAGAGGTTGCTGTCAACATTAAACTATAAATGCAAATCTAGTTCTGCTTCAGGACCATCTGTGCAGTGGAGGGCACCAAGAAATGGAAACGCATTTAAGATCTGGAGAGCCTGTATGGAGCAAGCATTTGGAATAGGCTCCCTCCTTCCTAATCTATTGTTCGTCGTGCTCATTACTACTATCTTGGACTTAAAGGGTTCTGCGTAGCAATTGTACACATTTAGAACTAAGGGAGAAAACGACTTCTCAATGTTGTATGTGATCTTATAAGGGAGATTCCTAGCAATTGTGTTGGTAGATCCTAATTAGCAGGCAGAATTGTAGTTTTGCAATAGGATCTATAACAGTAGGACTTTTTGTGCCTTAATGCCCTTTTGGACCTTATTAAGTTTCTTGTTGCAGATAATCTACTTGTTAAAAGCAAACAGGGTGTTTTAAAACTTAGCCTAGGGATAGTCGTCATTTCCTTTGTACAGATTAAAAAATCTAGCTTAGTATTAATTTAGACTAGGCTTGTCTTGGCGGGCTTCTTTATTAAGCTATCTCTGTTAGCACACTTATTCTATAGATGTATAGGGGTTTTGCAAATAGTATTTGCAAAAGCTCCTAAGAGAGAAGGGGTATATACCTTTGGGTTGTAGTAGAGGAGCATATACTAGTAGAAATCACTTAGGCCTTTCTGTAATAGGCTGCCTAAGAACAACTAAACTTTAAATAGATTGGATTTTAGGCAATTAATGTAAATAGACAACTAGTGTGTTGAGGGATTGCGGAGACTTACTTGACACTTGTCAAGTATTACAGCAGCTAGAACGCCACGGAAGCAGCCTTCCCATCGCTCATCCTCCTCTGGGTAGAACGTTTGGAGAAGTTCTAGTAGCTTGTAGCGCTTCTAAGGTGGTTTGGGTTGCTGTTCGCTCAATGTTGCGTCTAAGTTCTCCTAGACTTCTTTATCCACTGAATCCTGCTGAACTTCTGCTGCAGCCTTGTTACCCTGCTTCTTCTTCCTTCCCAATTTAAATCTACGTTAACAATTAATGTGCCTCTGGTACTTTCTGGGCCTATTGTGAATGCCAAGGTAGTTGAAAGACGTGACAACAACAATGTGATTGTTTTCCCGTTGACTCCTATCTGCCAATAGGCTCTTGTATGATATGTCCTGTACGCGCCTAAAACCTGGGGTAGACGTAGCCTTGGAACAATACACGCGAACATCTATTGCCTTGCTAAACTTCTAAATCTCCTTAGCAGTCTAGTAAACTAGGTTAGGAAGTACAGTGACAAAGATAGGTTGCGCTGGAGGAAGCAGCTTGCGCTTTAATTCTAGTGCGTCCTTAGGAAGCGCTTTGTTAAATGCCAGGGCAGTCTTGTATTCTTTGTTGTTCTTATTTTAGTACTGCAAATTGTTAGCGGGCTGCTAAAATACATAGTATAGGGGTTTAAGAATTAGTTTTTGTTAAACCCCCAGAGGAATGTCTGTATTACCTTGAGAATAATGCTGGCGTAGGTAATTGTTTTACCAATTCTAATGGCATCTGCAATGAGTCTGCTATAGTTAAGAGCCTATAAGATGGCTATTACTTGCTACTATTGCAAGCTAATCCTGGGGTTCTGTCTGAGAATCTGCTTAAACCTAATGTTATCTAGTCTAATTTAAGCACAAGCTTTAGGCAAATTATTATCCTAGTATTTCTTACTAGTTAGTGTCTAGTTCTACTTGTGATACTTGCGGATGTCTTCTTTAGTAGCAGCGCCCACGTTGAGGAGAAGGACATCCTGTTTATTGTCTTGGTTGGCATTGTTAGTGCTCTTTTCCTCATCTTCGTCTGCAGCGTTAACCTGTGTAGCGAACCATTCTCTGTATTAAACATTGGCAGCCAACAACAACAAGAGAGCGCGATTGACATCTTCTTCTATTGCTGGCTTCTCAATCATTGTTGCCCCTTGCTTAGCAACAAGGCTAGATAATAGGATATATAAGGATTTGAATACCTTAAGTGCAGCCTCTTTTAGTTTAATGATGTTTACATGCTAGAAGTTAGAGTAGAACACCTTTATAGAGATCTTTAGGGACTTCTAGATGCGGGTGTACAGTTTTAGAAGGGCTGCATTCTTTAGCAGTTGTTTATAACACTGTTTTAATGGCCGCTCACTCATCTCTTTTTGAGCCTTAGTAATGTGTTCCTTATCCTTCTTGAAATTATCCATGTCCTCTTAAAAGGAGGCCATGCATTCCTCAACAGACATGGACGCTGTAGCAAACATTTTATCTCCTTCAACGCCATTAGCAGAGCGTTTCGCGTGCTCGAAGAGTCTCTTGAGCTCTTGGTAGTGACGCTTATTGCGTTCCTCTATAGTCTTAGCAGCCTTAGCCTTCTTTTGGCGTGATTAAGTAACCTTTAGGGGTTTTGCTTTTACTATTTGCAAAACCCCCTCCTTGTCCTAAGTGCAGTCTAAGGCTTGTGTTGCAGATTGAGAACGCTTCCTTGTTGCACGCTAGTCTAAGGACGGGGAACTAGCTGTTGCATTTGCTAGTTGTATTGTCTTAGGAGTTGCAATCTTGGCTTGCATGGATGCCTTTAAAGTGCGCTTTAATGTCTTGTTGTACTGTGACAGAACCGCACTCTTAACCTAAGGTTTGTCCAACTAAACCTTCTACTTCCACACAATCTAGGCAGCTTTAAAAGCATAAAGTTTGTTAGTGTACTTCTTCTTAACAATAAAACTATTGTTGTTTTTGCGTATATCTTTATAGGTTTGGCAAAGGCCCATGCAGTTGTACTCTAGAGAACCCTATTCCTGTTAATCGCGCGGTCTTAAGGTCTTGTACTTGTTTAACACCCCTTCACATGCTATTACTTCTTTGTAGACTGCTAGAAAGCTTTCACCGCGTCCCTTGCGCTTCTAGTTGGCAGCCGCAGCAGCTTGTGCGTTGTCTAACCAGCCTTCCTTGTAATCTTGGAAAATGTTATTGAGATTAGGGTCCTCGAGGAGGTACTAACAGAAATTCTAGACGTTAATTTGGAGGTACTAGGCAGCCTCCTAGATACGGACTAGAAATCTAGTGAATGTGAGATTACCATTTGCTAGTCAAAGCCCATCTGGTTCCTATTCATAGTCAGATGCTATAGAGCCGCTCTTGGTCTAGTCTGAGCGTGTACTATCACTGTTGCTTTTAATAGCATTATTATCCTGTTTGTTGTCAAGGTCACTAGCAGATAGCTAAGGCTTGTTCAACGTATCCCCTTTAAATGCGTCATGTTTAGGTGAAGCTGCATTTGTTGTAGAAGGAACTATAGGGTGTTTAGTAAATACTATTCCTAAAACCCCTATTAGGTGCTTACGTTGATATTGCCTTAAGTGTGGCACAATAGTAGGTGTAATTTTTGATTTGTTGAGAAGTTTAGGCTCCTCACTTAATAGGTCTAATAGTGCTGGCATAATAGGAGGTCTTGAATAATTTGCGAGTGCAGTAAATAGATTACTTATTTCCACTTTAGTCTCTTGTATTACCTTGTAATTGTTTTTGGGTGTTGTGTTTATGTTTGCGAGCTTAAGCCTAAGCTTGACTAGGAATTTAATTAGTAGAGACTTGTGCCTTGGACAGCCGCTGCAGTCCTACGCTTAGAGAGTACTATAGGGGTTTGAGAAATACTTTTTTCACCACAAAGGGTGCGCATGGACCCTGTTGATATGTTAGTTTCGCCATTAAGGTAAAGGTGAAAGTAAGAGAGCTTTTTGCAACTCTATCACGGCAGGCACACTAACAAAGGGTAGCTGGCTAACTTAGAGTTGTTGCAATTGCAATAACAAAGCTCGCAACAAGCCTAGAAATTGTAAGAAACCTGTTGGCAAGGGAACTACTTGCTTGTAGGAACGCCAATAGACGTTTGCAATAGTTAATTGAGGGAGGAGAGTAGAGAGATTAGTACAAGGGTTGGTAGTTGGGAGGTGGTTGTTTAGGTAGTTGTTTAGGCAGTTGTTGTAGAGGTAGAGTTAGAGAGAGAGGAGAGTAGAGGGATTAGTAAAAGGGTTGGTGGTTGGGAGGTGGTTGTTTAGGTGGTTGTTTAGGCGGTTGTCATAGAGGTAGAGTTAGAGAGAGAGGAGAGTAGAGAGATTAGTAAGAGGGTTGGTGGTTAGGAGGTTGTTTAGGTAGTTTTTTAGGCAGTTGTCATAGAGGTGGAGTTAGAGAGAGAGAGAGGGTGTTGTGGAGGATATAATAGAGTGAGAGAGCTCAAATGTTTGTCGCGCTAGCCAAATCTGGCTGCTCAATTGTTTGTTGCACTAGCTAGATCTAATTAGCGCAACAAACAAACCACGTGACATAGCTAAAAAAAGTATTTCCCAAACCCCTATAGGCACAGTTTAGGATTCAACGTGGCGGAAGCTGCTCCTCACGCAACGTTTTGTATGGCAGCTATACTGCACTTAAGATAATATCTGTAGCATTTAACAACTAATTAAACTCTAACCACAAACTACTTGTAACACTTTTAAGACTATATATAATAGAAAAACCTTAGAGTGAGAGGTAACAGACTTGCATAGCGCTAGAAGAAACAGATATTAAACTCCCAAATAAGTCAACAAGTGCAACAGCAACACAACATTATTGCTAGATGTGGCTACTGCTAGACAAAGAATAACTAGAACAGTAAATCCTACAGACTTGTTCGCGACATTATATAAAGAGTGCATTTAGTTTGGCTTTTAAAAGCAACCTTCATGTACATATTAGGGGTTTAAGAAATACTATATCCTAAACCCCTATATGCACAGGTTTAACTTAGGTTACAATAGTGTGTGCGCGGAGACTGCATAAAGAATAGAAGTTGCAAGGAGTATTCTAAAAGGAAAACGTTAGGAACGCACAACTTAACTTTAGAAAAAAAATTTAGAATAGGCTATTATTAGATTCTTCTTTCTTTAGTCCCATGCGTTAATAGTAGACAGTACGTATCCTTTATTTGGAAGAGCTAGACTACTCTAATTAATACTGGGTTGGAGACTTACTATATATACAGTATCTTTGGTAGCTTCTTAGTCACGCTCGCAACGTGGTAAGCATTACTAGTAAGCATTACAAATTGTATTGTGTACGCGCGGGCAGTGTATATAACTAACAGCAGCAGGCGGAGTTTCCAGCATATAGTGTATTCTACAACCCTTCTGCCATGTCCTCCACTACTTCCTGTTTAGATAATCTCAAAGCTATTCAAACTAGCATATATTTAGTTTAGAGAATATTCTAATCTATCTTGACGTTAGAAGGTGGTTCTGTTTCTAAGGCTTGGGCAGCGCATGTGTGCTAGTAGTATTGGGTTGCTTAGATGGCTTAATTGCTTCAAATCTATCCTACAGTTAGTTGCACTATGTTGTTAGTATTAATTGTTTCTGCCTTTGCAGGCTGGCAGGGTTGCAAGGTGTAAGATAATTTGGTTAATAGAATGATTAGTTAGTGGGTTCACGAGACAGACTACAATAGATGGTGATAGACTACAATGATAATAGACTATAATGGTGATGGACTATAATAGTGATAGACTACAATAGTAATAGACTATAATAGTAATAGACTATAATAGTGATAGACAATAGATAGTGATGGATGATGCATTGGAGAAGGGCGCGGCGAGAGTTGGCTTTGACGGGTTCCCCTAATTAGAAGGGGAATAGCGCTAACATTACAAAAAGAGGCTTAGCGCGGTTGGTGTTGGCATGTGCACAGATGTTAGAAATAATTTAAATGCGGATTAGTATGTTGGAAATAATTTAGATTTAGCATAGTGTGGTTGGCATTAGCATTTACTATTTGCGCGCTGTAACAAGGAAACATTAAAGGCAGTGCAGAATGCTGTGCACCTCTAATTCTTCATAATAAATACTAAATTAAATATTAAAAAAACAAAAGAGGATTTTGCATGCATATAGAAAATAGTATTAAAATTTGCAGCATTGTTTCTATTAGGTGCGCGCGTGGTAGAGCTTGTGCAAGTTCTGCGCACGAAAATTTTGATTTTCAACAAGTTTGTGCGCCAGACATTATAAAAAGAGGCTTAGCGCGGTTGGTGTTAGCATGTGCACAGATGTTGGAAATAATTCAGATGCGGATTAGTATGTTGGAAATAATTCAGATTCGGCGTAGTGCGGTCAGCATTGGCATTTATTATTTGCGCGCTGCAACAAGGAACACTAAAGGCAGTGCAGAATGCTGCGCACCTCCAATTCTTCGCCATACATACTAAATACATTATAAAAATATCATAAGAAAATTGCGCATGCGCATAGAAAGTAGTATTAAAATTTGCAGCATTGTTTCTATTAGGTGCGCGCGTGGTATGGCTTGTGCAAGCTCTGTGGGCGAAAGTTTTGATTTTCGACAAGTCCGCGAAATTTTGCAAAGGACAGGGAGCTAGCCCTAACCCTCTGGCCGGCGTACTAAGTCCTACCAGCTGTATCCCATTGCCCTAAGCTGCCTTCCAAGTTAAGTATTATAAGGGATGCAACTAGCAAACCCAGCAGGAACCGCCATTTTCAAACTAGAGTACCACGTTAGCCCAGTCTCATCAATTATGCGGGAGAGCATGCAAACCGGATCATTGTATAAGCCATCATCCGTGCCTTATCTTTTAGATTACGGTCGTTGAATAATCCAAGCACCGTGTAACTGTCTTCTGAGCTGTCGTACTGCAAAATCCTCGCCCACTTCTAAGGGAGGATAACCATGTAGTGTTGTAACGCGTGTTCCTAAGCTCTAGTCCAGTTTTGCCTTGTCCTCTTCATTGGCGATAGGTAGTGCGCAGATTTAATGGCTACCTTTGCCGCCTGCTAGTATTCCTAGAACAGAATAGAAGTAGTACCGCCTTGGTTTCCGCCACCGCTGTTGCTAATAGGGAATAACTGTGAATTAGGATCGCCAATGGAGCCAGCTGCAGAGTTCACTTGGTCTACAGAGACCAAGCATGATTTCGCCTCTTGCTCCTTGTTCATGAGCGGGGGTTGGTTAAATTGAGACGTACGCAATTTAGCGCTACCCATTAGTTGCTCTATGCTATCAACCACTGATACTGGCGTAGTTGGCACACTTAAGTTTGTATTCCTCCAAACTCTCTTTCTTGTATTGCTAACTCCACCATCACAGATCGCTATCTAACCGCGCTGATATGCTTGTTTGCTTGTAGTGGAGGTTGGCGTTGTAGGAGACAGTGCAGGAGAGCTGAATTGAGTGGATGTCAGTGCGTTAAAGAGTCCGCGGCCCTCTGTGCTAGATGGGAAGTGTCTAAGAAACAGTGACTGCTAGAGCGCATTTGCCAGAGGACTCTCCGCGACAAAGCAACGGACTTTAGGACGCTCTCTAGCCTCTTTTGTCAAACTGGCAGCAATCATGTTATATCTAGTGCGGTTGTGCTACCATCCACTGTCAGCTACATAAGTATAAGAGACGCAAAGACGTACTATGTCTGTAATATCACAAAGTGGCTGCGTGTTTAAGGGAGCTATAGCACCTGCCCAGGCATCTGCAGTTGGCATTGCGTTCAATGGAGGAGCTGTAGATGGATACTTAACCACTGCTTCAGCTTTATTAAGATTCGCAAGGAGATTGTTTCCGACAAAAGAATTGTCAAGCTGAGGAGAAGACATAGTATTAGACGTGTATTATAGATTATGCATGGTTAAGAGACAATAAACAGCTTCACACCTTTGCCAAAGAAAATGCAAAGGATGATGGTATTAGATGAGGATACAGGAAAGGTTAGGGGTATCCTGATTAGGAATGCTAACCTGCGAGATAGTGTAAGTTTCAAAATTGTCTAAATCAACTTTAGCTGCTTACCTGCCAATCTTGATTGCCAACAACACCACACTTGTTCAGGACTAGATCGTCGCAGCTAAGCTAGAAGAGTACGCTAGATTCGTATCCGTGTTGGTTGAATGGTAATGTACTAGGGGTTTGCGAAATACTATTTCCCAACCCCTTAAGGCAGAGCTCAAGCAAGATACACCTTATGTGATAACAGGTTCGGTCTCCATATTGTGCATGCGCGAGCTAAATAAACAGATAAGTTGTGTCTATTTCACCTAACCTAACATAGAGAGAGAAGAGATACTTAGGGAAAACCATCCTATATGTAAGGGGCCAGGTGCTCAAGGATGTAACAGCGCAGGATATCAGAACAATCAGATTCAGGTGCAAATCACTACCAAGGCATATGGGAGTGCACGAGTGATAACAAATACCCAAGATAGAATTGACACCTATAGGCCAGGTACAAAAGGATAATCAAAAGCTACCTGATCTAACTAACGACACGACTAGTTTATATACACAAAGAGAGATAAGAAATAACAAAGCCAAGGTACTATAGGTTCAGATAAGGACCCGTATTGGAGTTGCATCAGGAGCTGGTCAGGAACCAAGGTAATACAGGTTTAGATATAGATTAAGCCTGTATTAGAGTTAAGTGGGGAGCAGGTCAGGAACCAAAGTCCTACTAGTTTAGGTAGGAATAGGATCTGTATTAGGATTTGGCAGGGAGCAGTTTAGTCACGTAATAGAACAATTGTTCAAATTGTTACAGAGGAGCCAATATAGTGCCAGAAGAATACTTATGAATTTAATGCAGAGTCTCAGAGGTTTGAAACCTCAGCTATATACATAGAATGTGCTTAGTCACCCCAACCAGAGGTTCCAAGGTTCCCCAACCCATTGCTTCTAAGGTCAGTAGCCTCCTGAGGTCTGTGGCCTCCCAAGGTTTATAGCCTCTTAAGGTCTGTGGCCTCTTACATCTTAGGGGTTCAGGACCTTTAGCCATATACGTGAAATATGCTTAGTCACCCTGACCTAAGGTTCCAAGGTTCACCAACTAAGTATTCCTAAGGTCTGTAGCCTTTTACACTATATACAGTGCAGTACCGTCCAGGTCCACTCCAACTAAGCATGTCCTAAGATTGTAATATGGTGTAGCGCGTATACGTTGTATGGCGTGGTTGAGCTGAGCATGCGCCATTGTTGCATCTAATTTTAGTGTAGAGTAAAGGTAAGGCGTGGGGCGTTTGGATGCCCATATATATGTGTGATGACGGGGCAGGCAGTTAAAAGAAAAACCAGGACTCTTTCCTTGCACCACTATCCAAGTGTTCAACTATTGTCTTAGGCAGATTCAGGCAAAGCAGCTCTTATAATGCGTGGTGGAGCTGACTGCCTGCCACCATTACGCGTTTAAGTAATGTTAGATGTAAGGGCTATATAGGGGTTTAGGAAATAGTATTTCTATAACCCCCAAGTAGACAAAGTGTCAGATGGACGGGTATTAGTTGTGGTATTGGGCAAAATGTGCTTAAATAGGCCTGCAACAGATCACAAAATAGGACTAAACGCATAGGGTTAAGCAAGAAATAAAACCCAGCCAAGAACACAATGACTGGGACGCGACACAAGAATTAATCAATTAATTCATCAATATTTATTGTTCATTCATCTCACAACGTGACCATATTATTCTTGAAGCCAAAATAGTGCTTTAATCTAACAAGTAATAACAGTCAAGCTGGCGAGCGGCACTGTCACACCTTACAATTATGCTGTTGTGTTTATGCTGTCTGTCGTTCTCCCTTTGCTACTAACAAGACTTTATTTCTTTAGAGGTTTGAGAAATAGTATTTGCAAAACCCTTATAGCAAACAGTTACTCTTAACTAGATACAAGCATCAGTGCATTAAGTGTGCAAAAGATTGTCTACACCAAGTTATAATAAGTGTTCAGCAGCCTCGCTAAGTACTAATAAATCCAATCCCAACAACTGTGTTGATCCTTCTAACCCTAACCATGGTGTTGAGCTTTCTAATGTTGACAACTGTGTTGAACTTTCTTGCGCGCGTCAATTTTTTTGCAGCTAATTGCTTTCCTCTTCATCATCTTGCTTATACTAGTCCACCTCCGCTGTGTACTCTTTAAATTACTTATAGAACCTCTTAAGGCTTGTCATGCTTCAGCTCAGGGTTCCGTTAAGAGAGGCTTAGTCGCGCATAAGCCTAGATACTTGTTCTACGCTTTCTTGTCTATCCCTTTCGTTGATAACTTGCATCGCAATCAAACCCTAAGCACACTTTGCAAGTGATAATTCTACAGCGCCAGTACTGTTGTAAAGGGTTAGAGCATCCTCACTTCTAAATTTAGGGAACATCCACTTTGTTCTCTCTAAGGGAGACTAATTCTTTCACTCTTTATACGTCTCTGCCAAATTTCCACTAGGGTTGCCCTTGAGCAGCGTGGCTGCCTTGGTTTTATTATAATGCAATGCCGCATAAACACACAAACTTAATGTCTAATAAAGTTGCTAGTAGAATAGTGTAGTAGCCTAGTTATAAAAGTTAGGCTGGACTGCTGCTTGGATTACACTTACCATTTCAATTGTTTTCTTTTTAAACAAGGATTGCTGTAACCAGTTTGGATCTCCTTGCAAACCCTCACTAAAAAGAGGCATTAATTGCCTAATCTAAGTGCCTAATTCCTATTTAGGGAAGTGTTTAGAGCGTGCATTCTTCACATACGCGCACTAGATCTTCTTCATTCTAATGTTGTTAACCAGGCACCTCTTAATCATGTTGTAGCACAACGTTTCAAGACCTGCCTCTGCATCCAAGCTTAATCCAGCCGCTTCCTTAAAGGCCTTAGGACTGCGTTAGGTTTTTGCGTGTGTGTACTATAGTGCCTAGATTCTATTAAGGACAAAGAGATTGTAGGCCTGCACTACTATTTCAGCCATTACTAAAAAAAGTTGTGTTAATTCCACAACCTGCCTGCGTTGTGGCAATCAGTCTATTTCTCTAATAAGCTTGCTAATATACTCTCGCATTCAACCCTCTCTAGTACGCTGGCGTACGTGGGCTAAGCCACGTTTGTTACTGTTTAGTATATTATAGGCAATATCTAGGTAGTAAAATTGGTTAATGCGGAAGAAGGGTTCATTCGTGGACCAAATGCCAAGTTAGTAAGGTAACCATGCCATGCTATGGGCTTCTAGTAAGTCTTTTAACTCAAGACCTCTTCTTTTTTGCTATATTAGCAGTCACTGTTTTGCACCAGAGCTGCCAGTGCAACAATAGTTCTAACCTTTTGTCTATCTCTTTCTAAGCCAAAGGGAAGGGAAGGTTTTTGGATCAAGGCAGCCAAGAGATAGACATAGCACGCGTGCTACTGTTGTTGACATAAGGCTATTTGTCTGTTGCTTGGAGACGGAGAGTATAGTAGCAGTGCCTTTTGTAAATTTAGCTGCGGCAATAAGTCTCTCTATGCAGAGGATCTAGCAGTTTAATTTAGCCAAGCAGAAGTTGTTTACATGCTCTGTAGATAAAATCCAGAAGGACTAGTGTGTGCTGTTTATATTACAGATCTTGTCTAGTTTATTAGACACAAATAGATTTTCTTTAAGGCCTTAATAGAAGTTAATAGTTGTCCAGAGTTCCTGTCAATTACTGTATAACCTGTGCCTTGAGGTGTCTAGGACCGCAAAGATACGTTCTTTAACATCTTGCCACTGTTTTAACACCTAGTCCCTGCTAAACGCAGTTAGCAGATTGCTAGTTGCTGTTCTAGTAGCAATAGCCTTTATTTGTTTATCTAAATACGCAAGTAGTTCAAAGAGTTTGTTTTAAAATAGGTGGAGACCTTTGTATAGTGTTGCAAACTGTTCTTTGTTCTTATTATAGGCTTTGCTGTACGTAATGCTGCTTATCTAGAAGAGGTTGCTTTGTCTAATCTCTACTGTTACTAATCTAGCATCTGTAATTGCCCAGGGATAGGTAGAGATTGCAGTCTTAGAGTAATCTATTGGGTTGTTAAACTGCTGCGCCTATTTATAATTGCAACTACTCTTACGCAGCAAAGTAGTCCTAGGTTAATTAGAATACATCTCTTGTCCAAAATCCAGCCAAAATAAGTGTCTCTRCACATAAGAGGYGGTCYAGCAAAGATTATAGTYGCRGAAAAAGGCTGCCTAAGTCTYRGCAAACGTTGAAGTCTTYATATTGCTTTCTTTGAGGTTGTGATTTGATATAAAAAGAATAGGATTGCTAAAGGCATTAGGACTAAGGCAGGCAACGTTAACATTGCGCGCAAAAACAAGCATCTAATCCCACAATAGAGCTAACAGGTTAGAGGATACTAATATTCAAAGGTCTATTTGTGTGTAGGGATTATCCTGTTAACAAACTTCTCTCTTTACTAGCGCCTTTGTTTTAATCTCTTAGAACAAACCTAGATAGGCTTAACAGCAGCTGTTGCTACATAYAGCATYAAATGCRGGCAGCACAACCTYGTCYRTCYATATACCYAACACATAGTCATCTAAGTATTGCGTCCGCGACTCTTTAGTCTTGCCATAACTATCTATGTACTTTGTTAGCATTCTAGGAAAATATACCATACACAACCAACGTGCGTCTTAACATAACAATATACACTTGTTATGTTTAAGATTGACCCCAGGGATATAGATGCGTTAGTTTTGTTAAATACTGCGCATAAACAGTGGCATAAATAAGTATTAAACATTATTCTAGAATACGCCAAGGCTAGTAGGAGAAAATAGTACGCTGTCCACGTTAAAAACGCGTRAAAGTTGATAATTRGGAACCTCCYAGAGAAATTYRGCTTTAGATAGCYAGAGATTTAATGTTRGAGGCGCATYAGGGTTCTGTTGTTGGGCATCTAGATTGTGACCTGTTAATAATGCTTCCTAGTCATGCTTTAGAGGCTAGTRGGTATAAGAGGACAGAATGCGTRGCAGACTAATAGGCTGGAATRGTGTATCCTTATTGCTAGTRGGTTGGCCTATACGCGCAGTAATAAGATTCGCAAGTTGCTTTAAGGTAATGCCATCACAACAGGGCAGGGTATRGCATAAACATCYATTRGAGTAACAGTGCTRGACTYGCTGGCCTGCRAGAGTTGYAGTATTGGGTCTTCTGTTRGTAGAATYATCAGAGAGTRATGTGCTGCTGACTACTRAGGGACGTTGAGCCACAGGTCAAGATCTCACAAACGGCGTAGGTTTATCCTCTGCCCCAGACAGATAATACTAATCCTTGTTGTCTTCAAACAGTATGAAATCCTCTTGCTTGGATGAGGCTACAGAGCGAGGCGCTAACGCGGGTGAGGGTGAAGGGATGTCATTGTATAATAAAAAGTCTTCGTTATTGTCAAGCTCTTGATTAGGGTGGTAATCAGATACGTTTTCGTCAGACAGCACGGCATCTTCAATGGTGCTCTGCTGTTGAGGATTCTCTGTATGGCTTATTAGTATGTAGTCAAGAACTGTAAAATTTTATTCAAGTAGTCTTCCTAGCAACATATACCACTCTCCAGAGTAGTACRGGATATATAGGGGT
>BCHH01000027.1:0-23618 GCA_001599595.1 Beverwykella pulmonaria | reverse complement strand
GGGGGGACGGGAGGGTACCGTAACTAGGGGCTGCCGTAACGGCTTACTACTCAATAGCTCTGTAACTGAAGGGGGTAGTTACTAGAGTAACTGGAGTCGTAAACCCCAAATTGTCGTCCATATCCTCAAATATCCCTCTGGCGGAGATGTGAGATGTAAGCTCGTTTAGCTCACTCCCAACAGCCTTGTTTTGTATCCAATTGCGTTGGAGTTGCAATGCCTTAATTGTAGCTGGCGAAAGGAGGTTTCTATCCATTAATATAGTCCTCCGTGCTTTGCTAAAGCACCTCTTACACTCACAAGAGGTGGCAGGTATAGATAAATAATCAAGGGCGACTTTGTACAAAATAGGGTACTGCTTCTTACCCACATAATGCCACCAAGTCATAGGGTCTCTGTAAATTGGGTCCTCGTCCTAAGCAACAAGGAGGTCTCCACGTATATTGTCAAAATACGTCGTGAGCTCGTTTGACGTCCAGGCCTTCTTGTGGGCCTGAGAGCTGGTCTGTAGGTGGAGGTTGACAGCCATAGTCTCCTCAAACTCCTTGTTGTAATATTTGCCACCCGGAGTCTTGCGACGACGGAGGGCGGAGGCGTTAAGCTCAACTACCTCCTCCTCCTCCGCATCAACGTAGCGTTAAAAGACGTCTTTTAAGGATCTCTTGGCTTTCTTGTACCAAGCTGGGTAAGCTAACCACTGCCCTTAAAACTAGAGTAGCCAAAGCTGCAGGTTAAGAGCCGTCGCGACGCAGTAAGGTAAGGACGGCTAGTCCATTACAAGCTTAACAAAATACAATGTGAGCTTCTGTATGGCAAACTTAGTGGCGCTTTTAATGTAGGATTTGTCAGACTTGTGGGCAACAGCGTCCTTGACTTTGTAGAGTCTCCGCCAAAGGTGTTGCAAGTTGACGAGCGTCTGCCAGAGACTCCCGTACCCAGAGGTGCTAACGTTGCCCTCAAGTCTCAGAGTCATCTGATAGAAGGGCTCAAGGAAGTTGGCAAGCTCTTTAACCTCATCCCACTCGTTGTTAGAGAGGGCGTCAGTCAATGGATTGTAGTCTAGCTCCTCCTAGTCCTCCTCATCAACCTCATCGCCGTCGTTAACGTCATCAGCGTCTGACAGGGCTCTCCACTAACGCGTGAACCTAGAGATTAGGTCTCAAAGCTCATAACAACGTAAGAGCATGCAATACACTGAGTGCCACCTAATCCTGCCGTCCTGTATTAAATGGAGACTGCCAAATCACCAGAGAGGGTCCTCGTCGCTTAGCTCAGTTTGTATAGTCTTGAACAGCTGTCAGCGTTTGTGGGACGCAAGGACGGCGTTAACAAAGTTGTGCAGCTTCCCAACAACCCCATGCTTTCTGTACAGTTGAAACTAATCCCAGGGCGCAGCCTAAGCTAACTCTTCTTCAAACTTGTTAACGCCGTTGCCATATATTAGGGCCTTGACAACAAGGTTAATTATATGGCCTGCGCAGCGTATATAGTGTTCAAAGGTGATGGAAATGTCAGGGTGGAGGTTGAGGCCTGCGATGAGCTCAGCGTTATTGTTTGTTGCGTTGTCGCCTACAAAGCAGCTAAACTTGGTGGCAATATTGTAGCTGTTGATAACAGAGAGAATGGCAATAGCCTAATTAGCGCCTGTATGGTCCCCAAGGAGGTTCTTGAAGCCAATAAGCAAATCCTAGGGTTGGTTGTTAAGATCTATAAGTTGTTAGTTTACAGTAATTTACAGGGACAACGCGCAAGAGCTTAGCATACCAACAAAGTAAGCAACTACTGCTAGAAATAAAAAGTGGTTAGGTGAAGTCCATACGTCCACGCTCAACGCCACCTTGCTAACAGCTAAATTTAGTATCAATTGAATCTCTGCTTTGCGCGCTTTTAAACCATCTACTATATAGCTAGAAAGGGTGGTTGTTGATAATAGTAGAGCTTCAAGAAGATCAAGTCAATTCCACGCAATAAGACTCTGGACTTCAGCCAAGGTGGCTGAGTTGAAACTCACGTCTTGAAGTATAACCCAGTCCACATACGCTCTCAACAACAACGTCTCCTGCCATAGCGTATAGCTCCCCCCAAAAGCACTACCTGCTGCTCGCGACGCTGCCCATAGATCTGGCAGCCCTAGTTGTCCTGTTGGGAACAGCTGGCCATTTACAACACCAACGGAGTGCTCCTTCTGGAGATGGGTGGCGATGTGCGCAGTGGAATTGACAGCTTTGCAAGCTGTCGTCAACCCCTTTAGGTGGCAGGTCTTACAGAGCCAGAGCCTTGTGCGCTTGCCAACAGCGTCAATATAAACTAGGTCCGCGCCGTAACGCCAAATATTCAACGCCTTGGCCTTGCCAGAGACCTGGCGCAGGTCCCGCACCTGATATCCCACCCGCGATGCGAGCAGGAGCTTGCTGGCGTAGTGTATATTGCCCCAGTCCACTGGGAACTCAACACCGTTGTTCTGGCCCACTTTGCGGGGGAAGGCCTTTGAGAGCAACTCAGCCAGAGCCTTAGGCGTTGAGGGCGTCGGGCCCGACGAAACAATGGAGGAGGATATAGAGGGCGTCGGCGAGGTCGCCCTTGCCTTCTCAAAACGGCGGGACGACGCAAAGTGGGTGGTCGAGGCTTGAGTACTGGGGCCGGCCGACGACGACGATGACGACGACGACGACGTTGGGTGGCGAGGCATACAATTCTAGGACGTCAAGAAGGACCTTATATTGAAGGGTGTCGGGCTGTGACCAGGGGAGAGAGTTGAGTTTATTATGGAGATTTGACGAATCCGGCATCAAATCTCCACAGCTTATCACCGGCGCCCTTGGCAGGTCTCATCTCCAGCCTCAACACCAATAAAAAGTCTGTATAGGGCAGTTACTGCAGTAACTACAGCCTCATCCATCAGTCAGTTACAGAGGGGGGTCCCCTTACTAACCAACTGCCCAGGAATCCAACTGTTAGTAACAGTAACTAACAGTCGGACCGACTATTGGGAACAATGATGGGGGTTTGGGAAATAGTATTTCTTAAACCCCCAAGAAGGAGAGAGTCTAATGAAATCTATGTCTTATACCTGAGTGTATCGCCGGCCGCGGATAGGGCGCGTCGCTAATAGGCGAGCGATTGGTTTGTGATAGCCTTGGGCTGCCATACTGTACGCCATGATTGGATTCTTGACTATCGCTGTTGTCAAATGGTTCAAAAGGTATAGAGGGAATGCCATAACAAATAGGGTCTATAGAAAGCGGTGGCAGAGGGGTGGAGAAAGACAGGGTTTCAACATTGTACAATAGACTTGTTGGCCTAGGTGTTTATTCAAGCGGTGGGTCAGGGACAAGTTAGTACTCTTGAACAAAAGATAGACAGGATTCTAGAGGTATTGGTAACAGAAACTGGATAAAGCTACGCAGCGAATACTATTACGTTGTGCAGTGGGTTGTCCCTCTAGGGCACGCTGCTTCTGTGAATTCCTGCTTCTCTGGACGCTGAGAATACTGCTTGCACGCTTTGCTGCAACAGCCGCGCCTAGCTCTGTATATTTAGCAGGGCGTCCTCAACGCATAGTAATCAAGCTACTGTGTCTGTGTCGCTCACAATAGTATTATTGGCGTATTAGCATCTGGCAGAAAATTTTCATAGTAGCAGTCAATCAATTGAAACCAATTAGTCATGCAGTCACTTCACGTCACGTGGATCAATCAAAAAGTGAAGGTTATTCTTAGACTATGTAGGTATAGACTCTGGTAGGAAAGCTCCAATTAATCTATATAGACAGTCTAGACTTAACTATTAGAGTGTCTAATGCAATCTATTATCGCCATGTATAAACCCAGCCAGTTATTTGCCATGGCTAAATTAGCCAAACTCCACCAAGGCCGCATCTTGTAAATCCAGCTAGTACTCCACCAAAGCCAAACTTTGTTTAAAATTATTGCACAGTATAGTTATACAAAGGCCCACAGTGTAGGGCTTAGAGAGTTTTTTTTAAGAAACATAATAAAAGAGATGCTGAAGAGATGTTGATAGGGCTATTGCTCTTCTTAGAAGTCTAACGTGGTGAGACTGCAAACCAACTCAGACAGTGGGGGTTTACTAAATACTATTTTCCAAACGTCTAAAGAGATAGTTGACAAGTAATAAGAGGCGCTGTGTGTAGGAGATAAGAGTGTCTTTTTAATAATAAATGAGATCCTTTTAAATCACATCATTATTATTATCACGGCTACTGCCATGAAAGCCAGCCTTGTAGACATCAATACAAGGCTTTTTAGTAGAATAGCTGTTAGATAGAGTGGATCCTTTAGCTGCTTGACTGCTATTGTGATCAGACTCATCTATATTAACAGGAATCTCTACTAATAGCTTTGTTTTAATGCCCTTTAGGGGCTTCTTAAGTTTGTTAGGAGCAATACTAACATTCTTTTTTTACTTCCTATTACAGACTAGCCTCTGTTTTCTTGGAGCTTTAGGGAACGCCCATTTCTCTAGCTTTGGTATGCTGTTTGTTTTGCCATAGGCGTGGATGCGTAGGGTGATCTTGCGCTTTACAAGAGGAGTCTGCAAATGGTAATATTTAGCAGTGGGAATAATGGGGTAGTCTAGATCCTTTTGGGTACTAATAATGTTGCTGTTCTCTTTGGTGACCTCGCTTTCTATGTTAGAAGTGTAATTAGCATTGTCTAGGATAGGGACATCTTCTTGCTCTTCTTTATTGGAAACAGTATTAAAGTGGATGCTAGAACCTTCTTTCTCTAAGGATTCCACAATTTTAGGGCAAAGTTGTTTAGCTAGTAGTGCCTCCTAGTTATATTCTTGCTTGCCCTTGCAGATTAAAACCTTTGGTCTTCTAGATTTGTTCTTTTTTAGTGTTACAATGGCGGCCTCACCTCCTTTAGCACTTATCCTAAGCTGGTTTTCCGCATAGTAGGCTTCTAACTCCTAAGTAATTAGATTGTTGATGTTAACCATGCTGGCTGCTCTGAAACCAGCACCCTGCACAACTTTCTGTGATCTATTCTCCTTTAGCAGCAATCTAAGTGCCCACTGCTGTGTGAGAAAAGCGGGGAACCACGTCTTGTCCCACTTTTCTGGTTCCTCCGCTCGCAATCTTTCCACTTCCTTCTTGCCTGCAATGGTGCCAACATGTAATAGATGCTCTGTGCTGTCTAGCTTATCTTTGTAAGTAACTAGGAAATAGCCCTTAAGCTATTTATCCTTGAAATCTTTTGCATATTTGCTAAGGTTGGTAGCAGAGGAGGAACTATGAGACATTATAGTAGCGGTGCTGACAAGAGCCTGCTTTAATTGGCGTCTAGTAAGGGGGTTAGCATAAACGTCCAAATTAGGTTATCTATGGGGGTTGAAGAAATACTATTTCAAGAACCCCCATTACTAGAAGAGTAACTTACGCAAGGGCTTTAGTTTCCATGGTGCCGCTTATATGCAGATTAAATATGGAGCAAGGGATCACTTGACCTATTCGCCATATTCAACCAGTAACTTGATCCTCCTCAACAAAGCTATTACACTTATTAAAAATAGCTGCCTTTAAGCAGTCATCCTGGAAGTTGACGCCAATTCTGCAGACCTTGATGGAAGCTAGTAGAATCTTAAGTCTGCTGCCAATCTGGTTCATCTCATCTTGTAACTTTGCGCGCTTTAATGTCTTAGTATGCGCATACATGCAATCTATGCCTAGTTTATCCAAATGCATTATCCAAAGCAGTTCTTCAACAATAATTTAGATGTTAGGATAGTTAAACTATATCAACAACTTTTTGCCTCTAAGGATGGTGTAATTGCTAATAAGAGCAAGAAGAGCACCAAGCTTAGGAGAGAACTTAAGGACGGAGTCTACTATCTTAGTTCGTGATGCCGTCACGTAATCAATGCCTAAATCAAGAAATTTGCATCTATAATTGCTGCATTGCTTAAGCAGCCAACAGATCTAAGCGCCTTTAGGTGTTAGATTAGGCATTTGCGCAAAGAGGTTGCTGTCAACATTAAACCATAAATGCAAATCTAGTTCCGCTTTAGGACTGTCTGTGCAGTAGAGGGCACCAAGGAATAGAAACGCATTTAAGACCTAGAGAGCCTGTATGGAGCGAGCATTTAGAATAGGCTCCCTCCTTCCTAATCTATTATTTATTATGCTCATTACCACTATCTTGGACTTGAAGGGTTCTGCGTAGCAATTGTACACATTTAGAACTAAGGGAGAAAACAACTTCTCAACGTCATATATAATCTTATAAGGGAGATTCCTAGCAATTGTGTTAGTAGATCCCAATCAGCAGGTAGAATTGTAGTTTCGCGATAGGATCTATAATAGTAGGACTTTTTGTGCCTTAATGCCCTTTTAGACCTTATTAAGTTTCTTGTTGCAGATAATCTACTTGTTAAAAGCAAACAGGGTGTTTTAAAACTTAGCCTAGGGATAGTCGTCATTTACTTTGTACAGATTGGAAAATCTGGCTTAGTATTAATTTAGACTAGGCTTGTCTTAGCAGGCTTCTTTATTAAGCTATCTCTGTTAGCACACTTATTCTATAGATGTATAGGGGTTTTGCAAATAGTATTTGCAAAAGCTCCTAAGAGAGAAGGGGTATATACCTTTAGGTTGTGGCAGAGGAGCATATACTAGTAGAAATCGCTTAGGCCTTTCTATAATAGGCTGCCTAAGAACAACCAAACTTTAAATAGATTAGATTTTAGGCAATTAATGTAAATAGACAACTAGTGTGTTGAGGGATTGCAGAGACTTACTTAACACTTATTAAGTATTACAGCAGCCAGAACGCCACGGAAGCAGCCTTCCCATCACTCATCCTCCTCTAGGTAGAACGTTTGGAGAAGTTCTAGTAGCTTGTAGCGCTTCTAAGGTGGTTTGGGTTGCTGTTTGCTTAATGTTGCGTCTAAGTTCTCCTGGACTTCTTCATCCGCCAAATCCTGCTAAACTTCCACTGCAGCCTTGTTACCCTGCTTCTTCTTCCTTCCCAATTTAAATCCACGTTGACAATTAATGTGCCTCTAGTACTTTCCAGGCCCATTGTAAATGCTAAGGTAGTTAAAAGACGTAACAACAACAATGCAATTGTTTTCCCGTCAACTCCTATCCGCCAATAGGCTCTTGTACAATATGTCCTGTACACGCCTAAAACCTAGGGTAGACGTAGCCTTGGAACAATACACGCGAACATCTATTGCCTTGCTAAACTTCCAAATCTTCTTGGCAGTCTAGTAAACTAGGTTAGGAAGTACAGTAACAAAGATAGGTTGCGCTAGAGGAAGCAGCTTGCGCTTTAATTCTAGTGCGTCCTTAGGAAGCGCTTTGTTAAATGCTAGGGCAGTCTTGTATTCTTTGTTGTTCTTATTTTGGTACTGCAAATTGTTAGCAGGCTGCCAAAATACATAGTATAGGGGTTTAAGAATTAGTTTTTGTTAAACCCCTAGAGGAATGTCTGTATTACCTTAAGAATGATGCCAGCGTAGGTAATTGTTTTACCAATTCTAATGGCATCTGCAATAAGTCTGCTATAGTCAAGAGCCTATAAGATGGCTATTACTTGCTACTATCACAAGCTAATCCTGGGGTTCTGTCCAAGGATCTGCTTAAACCTAATGTTATCTAGTCCAATTCAAGCACAAGCTTTGGGCAAATTATTATCCTAGTATTTCTTGCTAGTTAGTGTCTAGTTCTACTTACAATACTTGCAGATGTCTTCTTTAGTAGCAGCGCCCATGTTGAGGAGAAGGACATCCTATTTATTGTCTTGGTTGGCATTGTCAGTGCTCTTTTCCTCATCTTCGTCTGCAGCGTTAACCTGTGTAGCAAACCATTCTCTGTATTGAACATTAGCAGCCAACAACAACAAGAGAGCGCGATCAACATCTTCTTCTGTTGCTAGCTTCTTAATTATTGTTGCCCCTTGCTTAGCAACAAGGCTAGATAATAGGATATATAAGGATTTGAATACCTCAAGTGCAGCCTCTTTTAGTTTAATAACGTTTACATGCTAGAAGTTAGAGTAGAACACCTTTATAGAGATCTTTAGGGACTTCTAGATGCAGGTGTACAGTTTTAGAAGGGCTGTATTCTTTAGCAGTTGTTTATAACACTGTTTTAATGGCCACTCGCTCATCTCTTTTTAAGCCTTAGTGATGTGTTCCTTATCCTTCTCAAAATTATCTATGTCCTCTTGAAAGGAGGCCATGCATTCCTTAACAGACATAGACGCTGTAGCAAACATTTTATCTCCTTTAACACTATTAGTGGAGCGTTTCGCGTGCTCAAAGAGTCTCTTAAGCTCTTAGTAGTAACGCTTATTGCGTTCCTCTACAGTCTTAGCAGCCTTAGCCTTCTTTTGGCGTGATTAAGTAACCTTTAGGGGTTTTGCTTTTACTATTTGCAAAACCCCCTCCTTGTCCTAAGTGCAGTCTAAGGCTTGTGTTGTAGATTAAGAACGCTTCCTTGTTGCACGCTAGTCTAAGGACAGGGAACTAGCTGTTGCATTTGCTAGTTGTATTGTCTTAGGAGTCGCAATCTTGGCTTACATGGATGCCTTTGAAGTGCGCTTCAATGTCTTATTGTACTGTGACAGAACTGCACTCTTAACCTAAGGTTTGTCTAACTAAACCTTCTACTTCTACACAATCTAGGCAGCTTTAAAAGCATAAAGTTTGTCAGTGTACTTCTTCTTAACAATAAAACTATTGTTGTTTTTGCGTATATCTTTATAGGTTTAGCAAAGGCCTATGCAGTTGTACTCTAGAGAACCCTATTCCTGTCAATCGCGCAGTCTTAAGGTCTTGTACTTGTTTAACACCCCTTTGCATGCCATTACTTCTTTGTAGACTGCTAGAAAGCTTTCACCGCGTCCCTTGCGCTTCTAGTTGGCAGCCACAGCAGCTTGTGCGTTGTCTAACTAGCCTTCCTTGTAATCTTAGAAAATGTTATCAAGATCAGGGTCCTTAAGGAGGTACTAACAGAAATTCTGGACGTCAATTTAGAGGTACTAGGCAGCCTCCTAGATACAGACTAGAAATCTAGTAAACGTGAGATTACCATTTGCTAGTCAAAGCCCATCTAGTTCCTGTTCACAGTTAGATGCTACAGAGCCGCTCTCAGTCCAGTCTAAGCGTGTACTGTCACTGTCACTTTCAATAGCATTATTATCCTATTTGTTGTTAAGGTCACTAGCAGATAGCTAAGGCTTATTCAACATATCCCCTTTAAATGCGTTATGTTTAGGTAAAGCTGCATTTGTTGTGGAAGGAACTATAGGGTGTTTAGTAAATACTATTCCTGAAACCCCTATTAGGTGCTTACGTTGATATTGCCTTAAGTGTAGCACAATAGTAGGTGTGATTTTTAATTTGTTAAGAAGTTTAGGCTCCTTACTTAATAGGTCTAATAGTGCTAGCATAATGGGAGGTCTTGAATAATTCGTGAGTGCGGTAAATAGATCACTCGTTTCCACTTTAGTCTCTTGCATTGCCTTGTAATCGTTTTCAGGTGTTGTGTTTATGTTTGTAAGCTTAAGCCTAAGCTTAACTAGGAATTTAATTAGTAGAGACTTATGCCTTAGACAGCCGCTGCAGTCCTACGCTTAGAGAGTACTATAGGGGTTTGAGAAATACTTTTTTTACCACAAAGGGTGCGCACAGACCCTGTTGATATGTTAGTTTTGCCATTAAGGTAAAGGTGAAAGTGAGAGAGCTTTTTGCAACTCTGTCACAGCAGGCACACTAACAAAGGGTAGCCAGCTAACTTAGAGTTGTTGCAATTGCAATAACAAAGCTCGCAACAAGCCTAGAAATTGTAAGAAACCTGTTGGCGAGGGAACTACTTGCTTGTAGGAACGCCAATAGACGTTTGCAATAGTTAATTAAGGGAGGAGAGTAGAGAGATTAGTACAAGGGTTGGTGGTTAGGAGGTGGTTGTTTAGGTAGTTGTTTAGGCAGTTGTCATAGAGGTGGAGTTAGAGAGAGAGGAGAGTAGAGGGATTGGTAAAAGGGTTAGTGGTTAGGAGGTAGTTGTTTAGGTAGTTGTTTAGGCAGTTGTCGTAGAGGTAGAGTTAGAGAGAGAGGAGAGTAGAGAGATTAGTAAGAGGGTTGGTGGTTAGGAGGTTGTTCAGGTAGTTTTTTAGGCAGTTGTTGTAGAGGTAGAGTTAGAGAGAGAGAGAGGGTGTTGCGGAGGATATAATAGAGTAAGAGAGCTTAAATGTTTGTCACGCTAGCTAAATCTAGCTGCTCAATTGTTTGTTGCACTAGCTGGATCTAATTAGCGCAACAAACAAACCACGTGACATAGCTAAAAAAAGTATTTCCCAAACCCCTATAGGCACAGTTTAGAATTCAACGTGGCGGAAGCTGCTCCTCATGCAATGTTTTGTATAGCAGCTATACTGCACTTAAGATAATATCTGTAGCATTCAACAACTAATTAAACTCTAACCACAAACTACTTGTAACACTTTTAAGACTATATATAATAGAAAAACCTTAGAGCAAGAGGTAACAGACTTGCATAGCGCTGGAAGAAACAGATATTAAACTCCTAAATAAGTCAACAAGTGCAACAGCAACACAACATTATTGCTAGATGTAGCCACTGCTAGACAAAGAATAACTAGAACAGTAAATCCTACAGACTTGTTCACAACATTATATAAAGAGTGCATTTAGTTTGGCTTTTAAAAGCAACCTTTATATACATATTAGGGGTTTAAGAAATACTATATCCTAAACCCCTATATGCATAGGTTTAACTTAGGTTACAATAGTATGTGCGTAGAGACTGCATAAAGAATAGAAGTTGCAAGGAGTATTCTAAAAGGAAAACGTTAGGAACACACAACTTAACTTTAGAAAAAAAATTTAGAACAGGCTATTATTAGATTCTTCTTTCTTTAGTCCCATGCGTTAACAGTAGACAGTACGTATCCTTTATTTAGAAGAGCTAGACTACTCTGATTAATGCTAGGTTAGAGACTTACTATATATATAGTATCTTTAGTAGCTTCTTAGTCACGCTTGCAACGTGGTAAGCATTACTAGTAAGCATCACAAATTGTATCATGTACGCACGGGTGGTGTATATAACTAACAGCAGCAGGCGGAGTTTCCAGCATATGGTGTATTCTACAACCCTTCTGCCATGTCCTCCACTACTCCCTGTTTGGATAATCTTAAAGCCATTTAAACTAGCATATATTTAGTTTAGAGAATATTCTAATCTATCTCAACGTTAGAAGGTAGTTCTGTTTCTAAGGCTTGGGCAGCACGTGCGTGCTAGTAGTATTAGGTTGCTTGGATGGCTTAATTGCTTCAAATCTATCCTACAGTTAGTTGCACTATGTTGTTAGTATTAATTATTTCTGCCTTTGTAGGCTAGCAGGGTTGCAAGGCGTAAGATAATTTAGTTAATAGAATAATTAGTTAGTGGGTTCACGAGACAGACTACAATAGATGGTGATAGACTACAATAATAATAGACTATGATGGTGATAGACTACAATAGTGATGGACTACAATAGTAATAGACTATAATAGTAATAGACTACAATAGTAATAGACAATAGATAGTAATAGATAATGCATTGGAGAAGGGCGCAGTGAGAGTTGGCTTCAACAGGTTCCCCTAATTAGAAGGGGAATAGCGCCAACATTACAAAAAGAGGCTTAGCGCGGTTAGTGTTGGCATGTGCACAGATGTTAGAAATAATTTAAATGCAGATTAGTATGTTGGAAATAATTCAGATTTAGCATAGTGTAGTTAGCATTAGCATTTACTATTTGCGCACTGCAACAAGGAAACATTAAAGGCAGTGCAGAATGCTGTGCACCTCTAATTCTTTATAATAAATACTAAATTAAATATTAAAAAAACAAAAGAGGATTTTGCATGCGTATAGAAAATAGTATTAAAATTTGCAGCATTGTTTCTATTAGGTGCGCGCGTGGTAGAGCTTGTGCAAGTTCTGCGCACAAAAATTTTAATTTTCAACAAGTTTATGCGCCAGACATTATAAAAAGAGGCTTAGCGCGGTTAGTGTTGGCATGTGCACAGATGTTGGAAATAATTTAGATGCAGATTAGTATGTTGGAAATAATTCAGATTTAGCGTAGTGCAGTCAGCATTGGCATTTATTATTTGCGCGCTGCAATGAGGAACACCAAAGGCAGTGCAGAATGCTGCGCACCTCTAATTCTTCGCTATACATACTAAATACATTATAAAAATATTATAAGAAAATTGCGCATGCGCATAGAAAGTAGTATTAAAATTTGCAGCATTGTTTCTATTAGGTGCGCGCGTGGTATGGCTTGTGCAAGCTCTGTGGGCGAAAGTTTTGATTTTCGACAAGTCCGCGAAATTTTGCAAAGGACAGGGAGCTAGCCCTAACCCTCTGGCCGGCGTACTCTCCTTGGTCATCCTATTGCTAAAAAGGGTACCAAGCTCATAGATTACTAGCGGCGCATTCTATTTCACCTGGCAGTGAATAGCCTTAGAGATTATAGACGTGAAGTTGGGTGGAATCGCGCCTGGAAAAGCACTGTTGATTCCTCTATACTTGTTTGGCCATCCTAATGGTGAAGACAGTCTAGCTGTTAGATTATAGTGTGCTTTAGCCAATTAATTATACGTTCCTATAGTAGGATTCTCTATAGTTTCTATGTTGTCGCAGACTCAAACAAACTATAGCAGCATAGTGCGACGTTAATTTGTAGTCAGTCCTGTAGAACTATGTAGGAGGCGTAGGTCTAAGATGCGCACTTCACTAGCCAAGCATGTTACCTTTTTCTATTACACTAAGGATCCAAGCTACTTCTAGACTTCATTAGGAAAGTTAATTTTGTTGTCCTATGCTTAGATGTTCTTCCCTTCCTTCATTCCTTTCTCCTCTCGCCACTTCTAGTATTCAGTGAGCACATTGTGCATCCTAAGAAGCATAAGGGTGCAGCTGCTGTTATTCTTGTCATCCCATAAGACACTACCCTGTATTATCTCTACTATATGTCTATGCTTTACTGCTTTGGCAATGTTTAGGTCCACGTGCTTAAACTAAGTAGGATCACTAGGCTTCACGTACTTTGTATAGTATAGGTAGGAAATAAGGCACACTGCTTGCTAAAGGACCGCGTAGAGAGTATAATAGTATATATCTCCTTGAACAACCTGCTGCATAAGGGAGTAAAATTAAGTTTGTCCCCATCCTTAATTTAAGCCTCTATTTTGCAGGCGTGTATAATAGAGGTACATATCATACTTAGCGTTAAGAATGCTTCTCAGTTTATCATCTTCCACTACCTAGTTAAACACTATTGCAGTAATAGAGCCATCCTTCTTAAATTAACGCACCATCTTTTCTAGACCAAGAACATTGATAACCTAGTCATAGTTAATAGTGGGACAGATCAATTTAGGGAAGAACTAGTAACTAAGGAGCGCGTTGGTAGAGTGGGGTCTGCAGCAGGAAGGCTTAAACAGTAGGTACAGGACGTTATCATTCTTCTAGTCACTATACTTGCTCTAGCTAAAATAGACAGCAAATATGTATAACATAAGTTCTTTATAAGTGACGCCCTAAGTGGCGAAGCCAAGCTGGCTAGCGACAAGCTTGGTGTGACTAAAGCATACATCCTTTAACCTCTTGTTACCTTTGGCTTGTTTGTAGAACAGCTTAAGCAGGGGTCCACACTCTTTGTTCCTAATGTTGTAGTTGCCAATCTTCCAAATTATTTGCTAGAGTTCTGCAGAACAGGGACATCCTATTTAAGAATTAAGGTACAGTATGTTGCTAATGTCTATCTAGTTGTTAAACTCAATTTCCTTGTCAAGGCGCTCTTTAGTGGCATAGCCAGCAACAGCAGCTTTAGCTCTTTAGGCTAGGGCAGGTCTCTGCTGGCGCAGCACAATCTCCTCCTAGATAGGTTGGTCTTTATCTAGTTTCTGAACTAGAGCTAGAAGCGCATTAGACACTCCTTGTTCTACAGTTAACAAGAACTTTCTACAAAGAACACGTTGTTCCTAGTTAGGATGTTAATTCTCTAGATTAATCCTCGCAAGGGAATTCTCTAGGATAGTAGCCCTGTTTAGCAATATAGTATGTTGCAGCGGGGAGCCTGTTATAGTGTTTGCCTTCAAACGTTGCATAGAATAAGAGCCATAGTCTAACAGAGTTAATATAGTTATAGCATCACTAAGAGGGGACGAGAGGATCATCAATCCAGCAGAGCTTGGTCTAGTAGTTGGGGTTCTAACATTGCCAGGCGCACAACTAGGTGTTATGCTTCTTATTAATATATTAGACTGCTGAGACAGGATGTGGCAGTGCTGCTTGTTAAAGGGTTGTTAGTTAAACTAGTCGTCTTAGATCTGGGGCTTTAGGGTGGGCACAACTAGATGGTGAACAATGCTCATTCTGTGCTTCTCCATCTAATTATTTGTAACCTAACCTCTAGCGCTTATAAAAGGCTTCCTATGTTTATCCCTTAGGAAATACTCCTAGCCCGCAAGAATGTTAAGCCAGTCTTCTTAATGTTTAGCATTCTCCTTGTCAAACTGCTTTGCCTTTTAGTGTGCTGTGTTCTATGCTTAGAGAAGTTTATAGCCTCAAATAAAATCCTTGGGGACTAGATATAGCTTGTTTAATTTTCTCTGTCTAGGGTAATTAATTTGTTTTGCTATCTCTGTGTTGACAGTGGGTGCAATTCTTTCCAACAATTGTTGTAATGCCATGTAGGCCTAGCGCTGCAGAATAGTAACTTGCATCTATGCTTTAGGGAAATAAGGGAGCTGTCCGTACGCAGGAGCGATACGGCGTAAAGTATGTCTAGCCCGGTATAGGATCACGTGGTTATACCACGTGATGCCCGTGCACGAGCGCGCCTCCTTAAATATCGCTCGCGTTCGTACATAGACTAGCAGAGCAATAACCAGAAACCTGTTGCCCACCCTACTATCCCCGTACGCTGTGTACACCGTACAACTGTCTTATGCCTTGCCGACTAGTGCTCGCACCACTATGCAGCTAGCTGTAAGATCCCTATCAACAGGAGCACAATATTATCCTAGAACTTAGCACCCTATTTATCTACAATAACACCTTGGTTCTCTAGGATCTGCGCCGCGGTCTTGTTGCAAAATGCCTCTGCTAACTTGAGGAAAGGGTGGTCCTTTTGAAACTAGTTGGCGCCGCTGTATGCTTCTATAGCAGCTGTGTTACTTATTGCATAATTTCCAAAAGCACTTACTACATTTACCACCTCATGCAAATGCACAGACATACTAGTCAAAACGTTCTTATAGATTTGGGATTGTTGTTCTAGACTAACGCTCTCTAGATGCCTTATAAATTGTCGTACACTTATGTATCCAAGGTTAGGGAGGAAGAAATTGGTGTAATCCTTAAAGTTGCTTCCCTAGTTCCCAATTTTATAACTAGAGAAGTACAGAATCTCTCCCATTTGGTAATTAGTCACCTAGTCTCTAGTTATTGCCTTAGGCGCCAATGCTTAAAGTGGGTACCCGCTGGCCGTGACATAAGGGTGATTTGTTAACAATTAAGAATAAGAGGGTGGCGTTGTGATGTCGCCCATCACTAAAAGTGCCAGGTGTTAGGATGGCCAGGAAGGTGACACAATCCTAGAATGAGCATCATCGCCATCGCGCGCTTGTTCCTTTCCTTTTGACTTCTGTGTAGCCATCCTGCTATTCACCACCTAGATCTAGCTCCTGCTTTGCCTGGACGCAAGCTTGACTAGTATTTGAGGATGACTATGTCAGAAAACAACCTGGAGGATCAGAATCAATTTAATTTGGCTAACCAGAACAGGAAAATTGTGAGCTTGAATTGACAGAGGCTTCAGCACCGCTGTCACTGTTATCGCGGGTGGTAGTATCAAGAAGATGAGAGAGCTTCCTTCTAGAGAGGTTGAGGTTGTTTAAAAGACAGAGGACGCAGGSGGGGGGGGGGGGGAGTCTCTATATCTATCGTCCAGGTGCGGGCGCGAGGGGCGGTGTGTCTTGTTATTTCACCTATTGTGCTTTCACCTTATTGTGCTTTCACCAGTGCCTAACAACAATATCAACCACAATCATTGCTCACCGCTCGCCGCGACTTTCACTTTCAGCCGCGAGAGGCCGCTTGTCGCGTTTGCCATTGTTTTCCGGCTTCTGATTAGCTGATATTGTGAACTATTCACTGCGTGTCAATCACACGCGCGCTTTAGGTGAATTCGCGATATTGTTGTCTGTTTAGTTGGTATTGTGGTCGGCGCCAGCATGCGCGACCATGGCATTCGCGGCCGTCAAGAGTGTCAGGTGAGTCTGGTTGCTGCGGGGATTCATCGCGACCTGTTTGTACCACCATCACTGCTCTCACCATTTTGCATCAACACCCACGTGTATTAGGAATGCATATCGTTCAAGAAAATGCACAGTTTGTCGTTGATAGTAGTCCTGACATGCGCGCCGGTTTGGTTGTGGACAGACTAATAGGATTTGAGCTGTTTCGCTTAGCGAGCTCGCTTAAATCTTATTGGCTGGAGCGATCGCGACCCCAGCCCATGCTGCGCCGCCGCCCTAAGCCTCCCCCACTTTGCGCGTTGTAATTATAGTTAGAAGGGAAATGACAATAGTTAGTAAAAGGGCTAGTTGCGCTGCAATTTAGGAGCTGAAAACGTTGCGCATACATAAAACAAAGAAGAATTAAACTAAAAAAGAAAATAATAAAAAACGCAGAAAATAATTCTAACAGTCCTCCCCCACTTTGTTAGTTGTGGTTTGGGTCTACTCTTTGTCTAAGGACAAGGAGCTGGTGTTGTTATAACAAACATAATTATTGCAATTAAATGCCTTTTTCTAGATAACTACCTTTGGCGCTTTCTTAACTAGGTCCCAGTTCGCTCTAACTCAAGAGCAGAGCTTCCTAAGCTGTTAATGTTAAACGTCTGTTTAAGGCTGTTTAGGAAGATGCAGTTTGTCAGCAGGTAGTTTAGCATGCTAATGTCTTGCTGGCCACTTAGCGGCGTCCCAAAGCTTAACATTCCTACAGTTAGTACTAGCGATATCAGTTCTAGTTCACGGTACAAACTTTTTAAGCTTGTGTCCTAACGTTGTTTCCTTAAATAGGGAGCTGTTAAGATCCTTAAGTTAGTAGTAACCTTAATGTTGCTATAAAGATTTAATCTAATATAGGCTGAGCCATCTGCTATGGAGTTTCCTTGCTCTTAACATATTAACTTCTCGCAACAAATCCTAGAGTAGAACAAGGTCTCCAACGTTGAGATCCTTATGGTTGATGTCCTGTGTAGTATCCCAGTATTCTTTGTTAGCAGCTTGCAGGCAGGCTACTTAAGCAATTACCTCTAACAAATGTTCCTTGCGGACGTCTAGTTGCATTGCTTAAATAGCAATTAGCTAATCTTAGGTGCAAACTTTGGCCCACAGAAGCGTTTGCCATGTTGGCAGGCTTAGTTCTACAGGAAGAACAGGATTTTAGCTAGTAACTAGTTGTATAGGGGAGTACCTAGTAGATTTATAGATAGAGCATTAGTCAGCCTATAGCACTGTAGGAAGGTTGTCAACCTAGTTTCCTTTGAGCTTGGCGAGTGCATTAATAATAGGCTTGTGTCCCCCTTCAATAAATCCTTCTGCTTGAGGATTCTATCCTAAAGACTGCACTTGCTAAATGCTGTAGATTTTTGCTAGGTCTGCAACTACTACTTGTGTTTCTGGACCTCTGTCAACAGTTAATTTCCTGCACATCAACCATCTACAGAAAAATTCTTTATAGATAAACTTGGCCACTAATTTTAAATTGTTGTTCCAAAGGGCGCGACCTTCCACCTATCTAGAGATGTACTCTCTACCTAGCACTAGATAACGTTTTCCTAGCTTTCCGTTAGGCATGTAGACAATGTTAAAGGTAATCTATTCCTATAACGTCTAGGAATATATTGTAGTGAGCATGTCTTTCTTGCGCTTAGTTGCCTAAAGCTAACATAGTAGACAGCTCTTAATAGTAGACTTAACCAGGTTGTACATCTTCTTCTACTAGTATTGTTGTGCAAGAACACTAAATACCCTATTAATCCCGTGGTGGCCTGCCTAGTTGTAGATTTCCTAGACTAAGGCAGTTTGCTAGTCTAAATTATTAACTACTCGCCAAAGCACAAGCGTATTGTGTAAGACCTTTTTAAACAACTGTCTGTTTTTAGTGTAGAAAGTGAGTGCCATTTTGCTCTATTTTCTCATCTGCGCCCAGGTCATACCTTGCAGCTTCTTTAGCAAGGTAAGGAACTGCGCAATCTGCTCTAACTCCTTAGAATAGGTGCTGTCAAGGATGCGTCCTACTTTGTTGGCGTTAATATTATAGTAGTGTAACAGACTGTAGATATAGTTGCTGGTAGTAACTAACATGAGTGCATTATTAATAAAGGTTTCAATGTCATCTTCTAGTTCTGCTAGGGGCACCTATCCTTTAGGCTTTAGATATTAGGATAGTGCATCAGCTACTACATTCTTCTTGCTAGGAACATGCTTAATTTCAAAGTCCCACAGTAAGATATATGCTAGCCACCTGTTTATAAGGGAACTAGGTACTTCCAAAGACGTTTAATTTAATTGGGCGATCAGAGTCTAAGCATTAGTCTTAATAGTAAAATAGATGCCATATAGCTAGATGCGGAATTTCTTTAATGCCTAGACCACCACTTTGCACTTAAGCTTGGTAGAATGCTATTGGCTTTCTCACTCCAACCACAATGTGCTCTTAAATTAGATTAGGTGTCACTTTCTATTGCAACCTAGTTGTTCTATTACTGCGCCTCCACCTTCGCCGCTTACATCAACACCAACGTACACCATAAGAAAGGGTTAGCCATAGTTAATAGTTGCAAGTGCTGGCGCCAAACAGATGCTAGTTTTTAATGTACCTATAGCTTGCTAGTAAGCGTTGGTCTATTCCCACACAGCGTCTATCCTAAGCAGGAGAAACAATAGTTTTGCAACAATTGCAAAGCAGAAGACCTAGATTTAATAGTACACACAAATTCTAACAAACATCTGCACCTCCTTTACATTCCTGCAGTCTAGCTAATCAAGAATCTTGTCAACTTTGTTCTTTATTAGGTATCAACCATGCTCATCAACCTCAAATCCAACAATAGCCATGCGCTACATGCCCTATTTAGACTTGGACGCCTTAATAGTGCCGCCCGCACATTTAATGTTGTATAACATATTGTCAAGATCTTTAAGGTGTTTAAGAACAAAACAGCAGACGCCTAGAAGTAATTCCTTGTTATTGTATTAATCCTTAGAGCCTCCACACACCACATTATTAATAAATGCGCTTGCCCAAGTTGGGAAGTGTCTACTAAGCACCTTTATCACAACCCTAAGAAACGCACTAGGTGAGTTTGTCGCACCTTGCACTATAGTACTTATCCTCACCAATCTAATTAGAGTCTAGAACGCAGTCATGTCTCTGCTTTCTAGATAGAGGGTAATATAATTATAGCTAGAAAAGAAGTTTATAATAGTAAGAATCTTACATCTAGCATAACGTTCTAAGAAATTGTCCGCATTTAGAGGAAGATTGGCATCTTAAACAGTAACCACGTTCATGTGTTGCGTGTTGTTAATTAATTAATATTTTCTGTCCTTTTTAGGCACCAAAAACTAAGGATTGCGGTATTAGCTGTTGCAATATTTAAGAACCCCTTAATTAATTTGCTCTTAGATTATTTGTTAACATATTAGTTTAAGTTTCTTTAGCAGCTTAAAGCTGGGACACTGCTATGCTTTGTGTAGAATTGTCTTAATCTTGTACAGTGGGCAGACATTGTTGGTAAACCTTCTAGATTCCGCCTAGTCCTATCATCCTATGCTAATGCACCTTTACAATTAAGAAGCATCTGCTAAAGCAAATGGATTTCTGCTGGCCAAAGAATGTCTCTATATGTTAGCTTGGATAGTCTCTCTAGAGTACACCGCTGTCCGCGAGGGAACAGCGCGTGACGTCATTTAAATAGGTAATTGTATGGGCCCAGCTGCGGACCATGCAGGGCTTCTCACTGGGTATGTCTGTTAATAGCGCGGATTCTCTAGTCTGGCCTTCTAAACTCTATTGGTTCATCTAGCTGAGGCGTGTCAACAGGACAGATCTTCTTAGTGACACGTTTGTGCATTGTGTTGCAGTGTCGCAATCACCTATTTGCGTTATAGAAATAGTCTTTAGCTCGCAGCTCCTAATAAGCTTGTCAATTTAGTTCCTGCATAATAGTGAACATCTCAGATGTTTGGCGGTCCTTCACTCTGTCTGAACGGTCATCATTCTTAGACCATGCGACAAAATCACGCCGATTTTGCTTAGTAAATATCCAGCTATATTCGCCATACCCAAGTGCATTGTTCGCGGGCAGCCGTCTGCAGAGGAATTGATCGTCGCGCGCTTTAGCAGGGGAGTGACGGTGCTCATTTTCAGTCACAGCAACAGGATGCGCGCCTTGTTTTGCCTCAAGAACTTGAGTCTGGATGGCGAAGCAATGTGCGCGGCTTAGGTTGTAGACAGACTAATAGGATTTAGTCTGTTTTGCTTGCCAAGCCTGCTTAAATCTTATTAGTTGAAGTAATTGCAACCCTAGTTGAGCTAATTTCACAAACAAACTTGCTTTGTCAGGGTCTTTCTAGACATAACAGGGATGCGCATGCCCTATAGGCGCATCCCCTACTCTTTTCCTAACAGGTGTTAAACATAAGAATCCAGATCCCTAATAGGTTAATCTACAGCAATAAATGTAGCATTGCGCTGGCTATCCTAGGACAAGATCCTGCATTTGCATTGTCTAGTAACACTCTATTTTATTGACAATTGTAAAGCAGCGCACTATGGGACTCCAAGGATAATAGACTAGTTGAGTCCTTGTATAATGCAAAAATTGGCGTAAATAGTAACAATTCTAATAGTGACAGGTACATCCTATGCAGTTCTAACATAAGGATCTATGCTTCTGTTAGCAGTAATCACCCCTTTGCCTTAACTTTCAAATTCTTTAATAACAAGGCTAAGCGCTTTAGCAGCAGAGTATCTTATAACATTTAGCATAGATCTACAATTAATTAGGCATTAGCCTTAGTGTTTATTGAATACTGCCTAGCAGGTAGGAAGTTCACCCTGGACCTGCGTAACTCTCGCGACAGTGTTCTTGGTGCTCACAGTCTTGTTGGGAACCTAATTAAGGAGCTTGTTCCAAGTATCTCTAGTACTAAACACTTGGTGCTTTGAAATCAAATTGGATTAAACACTACTAGCCTTAACCATGTTGCACTCCGCGAGAGGCACAATGTCTGCACTAACATTGTCCTTATTAGGCGGCACTGAGGATGGAACAAGAGCATTAACTAAGGCTGATAGATCTAGCGGTTTGTTTATGTTATCTTGTTGTTTGTATTTGCTAATAAAATCTTTTATGCCATTGTAAACAAGTGGTAGGGCGATAAGGTTAGCAACACTAATGCCGCGAACCTCTTAACTAAGTGCTTGTGCAACTGACTTTGAAGGGTCTAAGTGGACGGCATCCATGATTTGATCCACCTCTATTGGTTGAGAGGCACATTTCTTCTTAGTGTAACGATTCGAACAATCGTTCCATCACGTGACCGAGCCGCTCCCTGCCCGATCCCGATACAGATCCTATTCCTACCCGAACCGGTGGGACTTCGGTTCCCGACCTGCTCCCCACTCAACTCCGATACAGGCTCGATCCATATCCGAACCTGTATTACCTCGGCTCCGGACCAGCGCCTGATGCAACTCCGATACGGGTCCTTATCTGAACCTAGAGTACCTCGGCTTCGTTCTTTCTCATCTCTCTTCGTGTATATAAACCAGTCGTGTCGTTAGTTAGATCAGGCAGCTTTTGAATATCCTTTCGTACCCGGCCTATAGGTGTCAATTCAATCTTGGGTATTTCGTTCTCACTCGTGCACTCCCATATGCCTCGGTAGTGATTCGCACCCGAATCCGATCGTCCTGATATCCTGCGCCGTTACACTTAGTAGTCTTTGGCAAGGATACTACTAGGTTAGGCGAGTTAATATCCTTAGGAAGCACATCCTACCTAATTGTAGCAGGAGTACTATCCTAACAGACATCCTGCGCATCAGGCATATTATGATTATTGCGTGATGATAATGGAACTGCTGGACTTGATGTTGTTTGAGATTTAGAACAGCAAAGGCTAGGATGTGTCTCAAAATCCTCTAGTTCTTAGAGACGCTAAGCGTTCTCAGGTGGCGAAGGGCGTGACGGTGCTAGTTTCTTTGCTATCTAGGGATTACCACGCAGCAGGGCCTAGTTTGATCCTGAGTCCTTTGTCTAACTGCAAGTTGCAGCATTTACAGAGGAGGTGCTAGACAGGATGAGGTGCTCCTAATTAGTGGCGTCTAATGCATATAGCTTTGGAACAGTGTCTAATTCTATGCTGTTAGAGAATTGTTAGTACTCCTCTTCTAGATCTACCGCGGCCCTGCTAGGACAAAATAGCGTAATTGTATTTGTGGTTCCTAGGGTCTGGGCGCGGGTTAACAGTGGCTTGCCCTGAGCGGCTTGCTTGAATTTGTCTAGTTAAAGCATAAGCGCTAATTCTCTAAACTCTTTATTAGTAACATTAAAGAATTCACAACACTTGTCCTTGATCTAGCTAAGTAGAAAGCTTGTTGGTGGTGTGCCTTCAATCTCTCTAATGTCCTGTTGGAATGTCCCATAGTAATATTCCTATTAGCTATCTACTTGCGTAGAGAAAGCCTAGTGACGTAATTGGAACTAAAGCCATTGAACACAGTTCTTGATAGTATAATTATCTGCTAGAGCGCCACACATAAGACATTAATAGTTATACTTGCAGCTGTTGACTCTTTGCGTTCCTTGATTAAAATCTACTGTTTGTGGCTTGCTAGTGCAATAGCTTCTATTATTGTAATAGTTTGACAGAGGCTCCTAGGTAAGGATCTTGCTTATGGCATAGGCAACGTTTAACAGCTTCTGGAAATACTTCTCAAGCAATAGATGCTGAGTTAGTGAAGTAAATTGATCCACAGTAAGGGTGAGTCTGCTAAGGCCCTTAATAATCTCCTTAACTTTAGGATCTACATCTACAGGCAGTAGTTCTTTAACAGACTTTCCTAGCTTAAATTCTTCTTCTACAAGAGTGCGCGCGAGTTCTCCTACTAAGTGCGTTGTATCCTGTTAAGTATAACAGTAGGCTGCTTTAGCCCGCATTGCATTGGCGCGACGACAAGCAGGGGTACTGTTGGTAATGCTTTGCTATTGCACAGCCATCTTCTCAACAAATTGGCTGATCTTGTCAAAGTTAAAGGTAGGCTGGCGAATGGGGGGGGTATACCCAACCACGGGTTGGGGTTGGGTTAGTATGTGGCATAAGCTTGGGTAGGGGTTGGGTGAGCTTATATAAGGTTTGGGTTGGGTTGGGTTAGTTGTACTAGTGTTGGGTTGGGTTAGATCAAAGCTTGGGTTGGGTTGGGTAGGGGATACCCAACTAGGTTGCTTTAGTTTTGTTGTATTCTATTTAAGTTGTTGTATTCTATTTAA
>BCHH01000026.1:79152-100747 GCA_001599595.1 Beverwykella pulmonaria | reverse complement strand
TGATTCAAATCGTCGATCAAGCGTCGCGTGAGAGGCTTGATGAGATGAGCTCACATGAGGTGGATGTGATGAGGCTGAGATATCTCGTCGCGAGAATTCTTGTAGATGAGGTGCTTGGCAGCCTAACTGTAAATAGAACAATACATATAGTTATTGGAAAGTGCTTAATCTGAAATTTAGCTTTGTATTTTTTGACTTTACTTAGACTGCTGCTCACTGTGCTGCAGGTCAATGAAGAGAGGGACTTTCGGTGGTTAACAGGCATGATAAACCGACTTTTAGCCGAGTCTTACATAAAGAACACAAAAGCACTACTTCTAGCCACCCACAGTACAGCAAACAGTTGTTCAAATTATGCCATAAAACTAGATAATTGTAGCTAGAATCAAGAGCTTTCTAATAACTATTGTTTGACTTAATTTGGATAGCTGCTCGCTGTGTTGTGGGTGGCTGAAACTCGGAATTAATTGTTGCACGAAACCCAACAACAGTCCACCGTAGGCGAGCCAACCTGGAGCTCTTCCGAGGAGCCGTGTCCGAAATCCTACAATGTCCGGAAATCGAAAACGAGATTTTCCTTGAAGTAGGACCGCATTCAGCGCTTGCAGGGCCGGCATCTCTCCCAGCGTCCCCTTAAGCAGTCCCGACAGTAACGCTCGTCTACGACAGGCCGCAAGAACGGCGGTATATCACAACGTGGGTAGCAGAGCCAGCAAAATCAGTACAGCAGATGACGGCTTGCGCTCATTCCTCAAATCGATCAAGAACGACCCGAACCTTCTCAAGTGTAAGGGTTTAGATCCACCGGATCATCGGCACGACTACATGCGCTAAACCACTGAGCCAAAAGGCATGCATAAGTTGAATCAGCACGATTCAGCTTGGGTAGTCGGTATTTATGCATGTAACAAACACTTGCGCCATTGCGCCACACTCAAGCCCACACGTGGGCATATCCATGGGATCTATCCCATCACACTGCAGATTTTCGTACTGCTCGGTCTTCTTGAGCATCTAGCGCATACAACGCTATATCAAGTTTGAGATATTAAGGTTAAATTTGATGAGTTGCCACGCGCCGTGCGTTGTAAATTACATTTTTCTTACATGACTTTACCCGAACGCACGATTTCAATCAATTTGGGACTGAGAAAATCTATCGAGATAGGGAGTATTTTCTTTATTCTTCTGCATCCCGCCCATTTCACTTGACTTCCAGTCTCAGCGCGTCGTACTGCACATACACACTCCTCGGCAGCAGCGCACTTTCATAGTCTGTCGCGTTGTACGGCAGACTCAGAACAATCTCATTCGTTCGACCATGGGCCAGGTATGTCGTCGGAAATGTGAATTTGTGGCTTAGAGAATAGCAAACGATGCCACTTCGAGTCCCGCATGAGGAGGACTGGTAGTACCTTTAGAGACGTCAGCAAAGCCTAAGAAGACCATGGAAATGGACGAGGGATTGTCATACGGGATGACCCATGGTGGGAGCTCGTGACCGTTCACTACAACGACAAACGGCAGATTGTTCCACGGCTGCGTCGCATTGAAAACGTCGGTGTTACCCGCAGCCGTTTTTGCTCCAGCGAGCTGAACAGTGAACGTAGCCTCCGTTTTCCTGGCCAATGCATTATGATCGAGATCGAAGGTGATGGTCCAATTGTTGATTTCGCCATGGCCTGCAACCTGTTGTGGGCGCCGGGAGTTCGCATAGCCGCCGAAAACGGACCAGTGGATATAGTTGAAGTCCTCGGCCTCGTCGCTTTTGCCGACGTGGAAATTGACACCGTTCGGAAAGTCTGCCAGGTAATCATACGCTCCCCAGTAGATGCGATACTCGGGCGGGTGGAGCGATCTGTTAGTCGGAGTATCGCCGTGCCGCCACTCCCCCGACGCTTTGTCCGGAGTACCAATGCGCCAGAGCTCTGTGCCTGCGGATTCTGCCTTCCAATTCATCACTCCGCTTTGCGTTGTCTTGCCGGCCTTGATGACAATGCCATCTTGGATATAGTCACCGAATATTCCGTCGGCGTACACGGTCAGCCGATATGTACCTTCCTTGATACGGTCGATCTCGACTTTGCCATCACGGCCTTCAATGTCTGCCCAGTACTGGTAAGCTGCCGGGTCCAGTACATTATCTTGAAAGTCAACGCGGTCCTGAGCCAGAATTGCGATCGCATTCTTGGCACCTCGGGGTAGATTGACTGTTGCTTTCCAGCCTCCACGGCCTGCAGACGGGACATAATTTGGTATGTGTGGTGCAATGGTGTCGTAAAATTCAGCGTTCCAGGACGGGGAGGCGAATTTGACGGCCTCGTCTCTCAACGCTTTCCACGAGCCGCCAGCCGGACCCTTATTGAAATGATAATACTGCGGTCCGAATGTCCGGTCGAAGCCGTTTGTAATGTTTGGTGTACCATCGCCATGGTGGTTCGAAACCAAGTAGTTGTAAATGATCCCATCGACTACCAAGTCTGAGTGAACAGGGCCGCCGAAGTAGGTGTCTTTAGTGTTCATGACCAACCATGCGCCGAAGGTGGAGTTGTCGTTGCTCGTTGAACCATCGGAGAACATGCCATGCACAGTATTGTCCCGCCAGACAGCAGCAAAGGTGTATTTGGTGAAGTAGTCGGCGAATTGCTCCACGTATGGATCACCTGTGCGATCGCCGATATACCAAGTTGCATCTTGCACAGTAGTCGAGTTGGTCGTATTCCCAGATGCGGGATTAGGAACCGGGAGAGGAGCATAAAGCTCGTCAGTTGTAATTAGATCCGTCCAAAGTGCTGTGCTGGGCCGGAAAAGTGTTCTGAACTCCTGTAAATTACGAAGGAAGGGCGTGGTCGAGTTGTGATACGCGATCCGGCTGAAGGTATGCAGGCCAGTCTCTCCATCACGAAGGAACCAGTATTGCTCCAAGACCTGACCTGTGGGTGGGTACGTCTCACTCATTACGACGCCGCCGTAAGCAACATTATAGCTGTCGACTCCGCGAAATAGATGATAGACGGGATCAATAGATCCGGGGGTATATGATCCAGATCCAGTGCTAGAAGGGCCACTGGCTGGAATGCAGTAGCAATCAAGGTAGGGCCCAATGCCGTAGCGACCGTTGCCAGAGGAGCCTCCTGGAGAGTACGGAATGTAAGCCGCTGACCCCAGCAGGTCTTGGCCATCAAGGGTCAATAGGTCAATCGCTCCTATCGATTTGTTTACTGAAAAGAAGAGCCTGTCATTCTCGAGCTGAAGATAGGTCGATGTCTCATTGGCGGTAAGGCGTGAACAGACAAGCCTTGGCAAGGTAAGCAGGAGTAATCGAGCGCAGTTCGAAGGGAGACGCATGGTTGTCATTCATTCCAGAATTGAGGTTCCAGAAAAGAGTTCCGTTGAATGCCGTCTCAACGTAATATGAGGTTGGATGTACCCATGCCTTTTGCCATATTGACAAACCCGGGGTGCGGGATAATTCTTCCCATCGGAAAATTGTATACCAGCAAACCCCGACGTGCAAGCAGCCAAGGCTTGAAATTTCTCGAGCTTTGTGGCCGTGATGCTATTTCCATCCGATCTCTTTCGAGCAAAAAGGCGGGGGACAGACGCGAAGGCTACGAGGTGTCTGGGGTAGCATGCTCGAAGTGGCTTGGTTGCGACCCTCGGCACGTTGATCCACCGAGCCTGCCATGGTGGAGGGACCGTCGGCCTTTCGACTTCGCGCCCCAGCAGCAAAACAAAACATATCAGATACTCATTTGTAGGACAGGCGTGCCTGGTTACCGGGCCCTAGTTTTTCTAACATGCGTGAACTGCGGGTCGCTCGATAGCCTTGAGGCTTGTTTGTGCGGCACACCATAGCTTCTTTCGTTTCCCAGAAATCCGGCCAGGGACTGCCATACTTATCCTGTCCTTTTGGCTTGCCATTAGCATTTGCGCCAAAGCCGGTCTCGTGGAACTAACTTCAGCTACGTGAACTCATGACTTCCACCAAAGCCCGCTATATGACTGTCCTTGAGCCATTTTACTTTACTACTCCAATCACGATCAATCACACGTCCCATTAGGCTTAGCTTTGCCAAGCTTCATTAACCCCACCTGCCTCTAGGCTGACATATCCCCACCATCATCGTCCATCACACATATCATCGAAGAATGCCCGATACCATGTTGGGATCTGGATCGGGGTCAGGAAACTACGAACATGGTTACCGCCTGGTTGCTCCCGAGATACATCAGTCTATGGAATGTTACGAAATCCCAGCCGATTCGACCCAATTCCTTTGCCGCCCCGACCGTCTATGGATGGACCCTAAGCCAACCTTGTGCTTCACAACGATGTTTCTCGAAGAACCAAGTGACTGGATTTGGTCGACTCTCGGAAAGCCGTCTCACCACCGGTTTGAGGCTTCCTTTCAGCTAGCACAGTCTGTACAATTATCCACATTGGAATCATTGCCAAATGAGATATTGGATATGATATACCTCTGGCTGTCTCGGGACAAGCAAGATGCTGTAGCGCTTGGCCTATGCTCTAAGTATATGTGGAATCTGCTTGTCAGAACAATATGCTCGCAATTCTACTCGATATCAGCACCTTTTGCCTGCACCCCCGTGACGATTATAGGAAACAGGACTGGAGATATTCCTCCAATATTCACCGAGCTCTTCCCCGGATTCAGACACGCAGACTATTTCTCTCAACGTGGGCCCACCCCGAACCAGTTTGGAGGAGGATTTGCCCCCGATCTGTCCATAACAGAAGCGTCCAACGCATGTATCAGTAGTCCTATCATGATGCATGTCCTAGAAAGAGAATGGCGAAAAGCTGTTCGCGTGCATTCGCCTCAAACTGGATGCAATTCAGACCCCGACTACGGCGAGTCTGATTCAATTGGAGACATTTCGATATTTCATTTGTTTCCACGGAATGGCGCATGGCTTCTTCGGAATCATACGACTAAGGAGTTTGTTTCATCATCCTACTTGGACTCTCACAATCGCCGTCATGCATCCTTGCATCCTCACCTAACATTCCATCACATTTTGATACCGAGGATATGTTGGACAGATTGGCCGCGATCACACGACTATTCCCACCACAAACACTCGAAAATTCATCGCGGACCGTGGGCTGGTAACTCGTTTGATGTAGTTGCGAGCGAAGAACATGAAAAGACACACAATTTAGAGAGCTGGGTAGACATTAGTAAAGAGGCGGTGCGTAAAGCCTTGCGGCTTTGGAGGCTGGTGACTAAGGATCGAATACTTGCCGGTCGTTATGGGAGACTCTACAGACCGATCGCAAGCGCTGATGCGAGAGAGATACTGACGTCAGATGGCCGTGGTTTCTTTGCAGCGTAATATACTTCCGGAACCGAGACGATAGCTAGATACTCGGTGAGTTACTGCTTCGATATGCATTTACGTCACGTCTTGATTTTGGTCTTATTTGGCGTCCTCTGGCATGAGATTACTAGACATCCTGATCCCATGGATGCTCTGGTTCTAAGTTGTTGGAAGAATAAATTGGCTAGCGCCGACCGGTTTGCGGTAATCAGTTCATTCGGGAACTTTGGTATGTTGTAAACCGCAGTGCAAGCCATTGTGCTCGAAAAGAGGTTTTGATAAAGACTCATTGTCTGAACCAGGAGTGAGCTCGACATTTATTTTGGCGTGAAAGTTTATGTGATGTACTTTTGTCTTGCACTTGCAATTTCACTAAGAGCGTAGTGTCAACGAGGTTGCGAATGGTTTAATTCGTCCACAAATATGGCTGCAAGACGAGAGCTGCCATTTCCAACATTTCCAGCGACATCTATCCGTATGCGAGCCTTTCGGCTTGGTTGTTGTATAAGTTTGTTCCCTCCCAAAGCCATGCTTGACATTTCTGGGTAGAAATCAGGAAATCTCACCAGAATCGCTCACTCAGCTTCTCCACTCCAGGGAACAACAGCAACCTGCGCAGTACTACTACCTCAGATTTCTTCTTCCGCGCCCATTCCTTCCTGCATTTTCCGCCTTTCACGGGAAGTGTACGGGCGACATTGTCTTGAAACCATTCCCCTGTCCATTAATGTCAGCATAAATATGCAGATGTGGCGTAATTGCGTTCTAAACCGCTACGCCATGTGGACTGGAGTTCAGAGAAGCTTTTATAGTAATTTTTATAGGATTCGACGTTTAATAAGAATAAAAACATACAAATCGTAATCTTTACTTCGTTATCTTCGAGCTCTCATCAGATCAAGCAGGTGCTTGGTATCCTGTTTTGTCGCTTCATTTTGCGCTTTCACGCCAATCGAAAGATGTCTAGACTTGAATAAATATTGCTTTGGAAGATATAGTGATGTGAACTGTGGTATATGTTTGGAGTGCAAAGGAACAAGAAGCTGCCTTCAGAGGTGCGGTACTTTCACCTAGCTGAATAGCGCTAATTCCGGAGCTCACAATAACCTCACGCAGCTATTTTACTCTCCACCACACCATCCTTCTCTTCGCGCCTCGAAAATTCGAACACAATGGCCTCCTCCCAACCATTCCAACAAGCCCTACTTATCGCCTTTACGGCCACCTCGTTTGCTGCTCAAATTGCGCAAATCCTCGAACCCAAAGTCCCAGAGTATCACAATGCAATTCCCCTTTTAGCGCCCGCCATTTCGATAAACGCCCGCTACTGGGTCGCGAACCGCGCGGTTCGTCTTCACGAATACGATATGTGCACCATCCTGATATTCCCGATCTGTACCTGTGGCATAGGAAGAATTACGGCACGATCTCTATACCCATACTGTGGGCAAGAGGGGCGAAGGCTGCGAAAAGAGGGCAATGACGAGCTCGCAGATCTGTCCCATCGCGTCAAGGAAATTGTGGCAGCGAAGATGATCGAACTGACCGGCACCGTCCCTCCGGCATACCTCCTCAGCTTCAAGTCGACGTTAGGATAGAGCTCCGTGCCTACAGGCTCGTCAAATGGAATGAGTGCAAGCGGACTCATCAGTCGTTGTGCCTCTGCCATTTGAGTTGGGTGACGGGATTGGCGATGCTTCATCGGCTCCAGGAAATCGAGAACATTGCTCGGGAGAGAGGTATCACCGGAGAGCTCCAGTAGGAGCACATAGAGCATCTAGAAGACTAAAAACAACATGCGGACGCCATTGCTGTTAGAATGGCGATGGGAGTAAGTTCGTGGCCTCTCGGTTCTAGAGACACCTACTAACATCCATGAGCAGACCGCACAGCATTCCTTTTGATTCGCTCCCTGAGATGCGAATACCTCCAACACACTGGCATAAGTGGATCAGGTGGATGATGGAGCGGTGACAGACGGGCGTTCTCTTGGACATTCTCGGGTGGAAATCTATCAGGGTGCTCAAGTCCTCCACAGCATCGGGAAAGGCATATGCCTTCATCTCGTCCTAACCTCGGCTCGGCAGCGGCAATGCAAACTAACCTCCCACCTTAGCGTCATCGCGGACACGTTCGCTCGGTTTGCTTGCGTCATCGGAACTTCCTCCGCCGGCGCCATCTTTATGGGTTCCTTTTTCGACACAGTGGTGGCACCAGCCAGATGGAAATAACCGGGCATAAGACTTATTTGGAGTTGACGGATATACACTGGCATGGTTCTGACGGGCAAAAGAGTGTGTAGGCATGACTAGTGCTCACGGTAGTTATGTAAACATTGGCCTCATAACACTATTTCGGTGGAGCACGAGCATGGAAACCTGTAGACCAGACACGCCTCAATCTATCATTTCCCTTATCTTATTTATGCGTTCCCTTCGCCTGGCCATGTTGTGGAAGCAGTAAAATTGTGGATTACGTCTCCGTAGTTGCAGCAGTCTGACCTTCCGCGATCTGATCCTCACTTTCACTCCATGCAGTAAGTAACGAAGTTGTCACGCAGGCTCTGGAGAATAGCGCAAGTGTACCTTTCAATCGTGTAAGTTTGGTGCAAGTCGTTTATTTAGAAAACGAATGAACTTCCAACGTTCGGAGCTTAAAGTTCAGGGTTCTCGCGGTGGAGGGAGGTCGACAAAGACCTTGAACATTGAATCAATCTAGTAACTCACCTTTAATTTGGCTCTCATATCGTGTCATTGGGATCAATCCCTGATTAGCCAATATTAAAGCATCTAGTATGCCGTGAAACGTTCGGTGTAGATATTTTCCCTATCATTGCAGACTACTCATAGGTACTGTCGCAAATTCCTGAAGACTCCTTTACTAGTATCATCGTTTTATAAATGTACTGAAAACTGATACTGTCCTCAACGCTCCCACTTCATTCTCTCATCCCTCAGAATGGTTTGAGCAGATCCAGCTGGTGAGTCTCCACTTGCCAGCTCTCGGCCTTATAGCCAGACGTCAAGTAGTCCAGACCGGAAGTCTGATTCTTGAAGGTGTAGAGTAGCCAGTTAAGGATGACCTTTCCGAACCTTCCGCCGTTGGCATCGCTCAATGTACCACCGTGGCCGACGGGGATGTTGCCTTTCCACGAAGGAGTGCCATTTGGCAGACTTTTGAAGTCTCGTTCGCCCTGCTCAGATTCAGAAAAACGTTCCATGTATATTTGCAACAGGGATATGGCCGAGAAATGATCCACAGTATGGCACGGCAGTCCACAATTGCGATACCGCGGATAGGCATCACTTACATTCGCGTACGCAATATCTCCACTCCCACCCAGCACAAACAGAATCGGTTTCTTGAAGTCCTTCGATGCCGTCTGATTCTGCAGCAACCCCGAGCTGATCACGCCAACCGTCTTGACATTGGAGTTCCAGATGTTGTCCTCAGCCTCAACGCCGCCGCACGAGAATCCCGCTACCATGATTTTGCTCCCGTCAACGTTGGCATACGCATCGGTACCCGCAACTTTGGCAATCCAGTTCACAGCTGTGGCCATTGTGTTCTTGTCAGATGTGCCGCCGCCATTAGGAGCACCCTCGGCAATAGCCAGGAAACCGTAGCTAGCGATGTTCTGGAGCAGAGCGCTGTTAGATGTGCCTTGGTTACTGCAGCCGCCGTTACCCCAGACGAGGATGGGCATCTTCTCGCTACCCATGTCTTTCTTGGGGTAGTAGATGGTGTGGCTCGCGAGACCAGAATCGGTCTTGTAGGTGCCGGGTGCATATGGTCCTTGTCCGCTTCCGGACTCCAAGATGTTGTTAGCAACACTAGGTATAAGTCATGAGATATGTCGTGATAAAACCTACCCCTTGTCTTGGGACCATCTCGAGAGGAGTCGCGAGAGTTGAGTCGAGCAGAAGCGCCGCAGCGGCGAGACCGAAAGAGTACTTCATATTTTCGACGAGGTTATTTCCCTGGAAATCGGAACACTTGAGGGTATCGAGATGCAACCCGAGTCATTGGGAAGGCCAAAATATATATACACCCCATCATTCAACGCATATACGTAATTCCCCTCACCCCTCATCCCTAGCCTTTATTTTGCTCTGTCGGCGAAATATCGCGGGAAACATTGAATGGGCCAAGGAACACAATTGTTTTGTTTGCCTCCAATGAAGAAGTCGTCTTTTGAGTACTTGTGGAGAATTCTTGGGGCGCCCATGGAGAACGCAACGGCTATTCTGTGCGGTGGGGAAACGTTGTTACAACCCCGGCGCTTAGTGCTTCAGGTTAATATGGATTGGAACATCTGATTGTGGGGATGTCTTGGCAAACTGGGTGAATCTAGTGACTGTTGTATATCTTCACCGGGTTGTATGAGATGTCGTAAATAGCGGCCAATACCCTGCTAAAGGGGTGGGCTTGAGTGGGAGAGAATTACTCCGCGCACACCTGATCGTTGTTAGCCGAGGATACACATAAAATAGTCGAACACCACAACCTCGCAGCTAGATACTATATACGGCTAAAGTCTACAATCGTCAAACACGAGCCTTTCCATACAGTGGGTTGTGTTTGGTAATAGGACGACCAAGACTGCTACAGGGCTTCAAGTTGTGGACCTGGGATCCCTCCTCGAATACCGCATGTTGTCACGAGTAGGAGCGGAAGTCAACTGTCTGATGGAAAGTGTGTATAAAGAGTGAGAAAGCCGTGAAGAGCTGACTGCTCGCTCGACGACTATATATACCCATGAAGGGTGAGCTAGCTAGAATAGGACATAGGATATGTCATGTGAGACACGTGACATACGTGATACACGTGACGTAGTAGAACACGTGATATACGTGACACATGTCGTACGTCTGAATTTCCAGGTATTCTTCTTCTAGAAGCCAATACCGGGAAAAGAAAACTCATGCATTAATTAATCGCGTGCATATGTGTGCCAGTCACAGTTCCGCCAAAGTCACATCAGTTGTATCACGAGAGACGCCTTCGGCAGCAAGACCAATAGGATGGTATATTCTGATATCATTGTTACCAAGGCATGTAGCGGCTCGCTGAATTCCCAAGCCTTTGATTATTCCAAATATCCCTCGGTATTGAACTTGTTGATGAAGAGCTGGAGGCGGCTCTCTGTTGCTGCAAGCTGTTGCTGCAGAGAATGTGGTACTAGTCGACCGGGCTGGGTGTTGCTTGCACTATTGAATCCAATTCGGCCTCACCTGGATTGGAGATTTTGGTCGTCTTCCTTGAAGAGATGCTGAACTACGTACTTGCTTTCCTCGTCCTCAGCTGCGATATCATTGTCTGCCTTCTTTCTGAAATTCCAAAGAATATCTTTGAGGTGTGCAGTGTCCGTCTGAGTGAGACTGGGGCGCTAGTGGGAGTCTCCGCGCGTGGGCTTGGGCTTTGGAAACGGGAAATCAGGCCTGGGTAAATTCGTTGGGTCTAGAATTGAAGATTTCATTGCAATTGGCGCATAGCATTTCGCAGGAATAATACCAGAATGTTGGTAGGTATTGAATTAAGAGGAGGGCGTGACGGGTACAGCGGTGGAGGGGGGAGACTGGGAGGTCTTTGAAACCACTGAGCCAGCGGCGAGGAACTAGACTTGGGTTGGAAGCTTCCGGTGCACAGAATTACGGACATGCTTATGACGCGACTGCGAACTATACGCCTTGTCTAAGTGTTAGTGTACGGCCTGAAGTGATTGATCTCTAGTCAACACTGAGAGTGTTGCTGGACCTTTCAAGGCGTTTTGTAATATTGTTTCTTTCACCGCGCGACAACGATGCACAGGTTTGTTTGGTGTCGCAAAGACATACGATAAATGAGCATGTGGCCTGCTGAAGTGGCGCGATGCGGTCCTTGCATCTTGAAGGCTCTGGGCCTTCTGTATTATTGTTTCCTTCACCGCAGCGAAAATGAGACGGATATTTGAGGTATTGGTGTTTTTGGTAGTCATGATGCAATCGTTGCCAGTGGTTCCCGGGGCGCTCTTTGGTATCGTTCTACTGAAGCAGACGCTGTACGGTTGATTCCCGGGAAGGTACCCGTGAGCTGGGCAGAACGACTGGATTGGAAACTTCCGACGGCCTCGATGTTTTTAATTGGTTGGAGGGGAGATGGCAACGGGCGGCAAATTTTCCTCGTCAGGGCTGCGAGCTGCTGAAGCACGTGGGGCATGTCAGGATGAGCAACAGCCCTTGCACGCTGTGATGCCAGTGAGAATGATATCCAGGACTATGAAGCGGGCTTTTGCCTCGTCATGGCTGCGAGCTGTTGAAGCTCGTGAGCAAAGAGAGAGATAATAATGATATTCTGTCCTATTCTAGCCTAGATGGCCACGCAGATCCTCGATACCTTGTGACGGCAACTCGAGAGATGACCACGCATGGATGATGGCCATTGAAGTCGCTAGACCGGGCTTGTGGTTGAAGATTCCGACAGGCAGGCAGATACCAGAGTGTGTAAAGATGCGGTGAAGGATCCATTTGAGCGCCTCGGTTCGGATGTTCACCTGGATGTCCGATTTCGATGAATGGAGTCAGGAATGACTCCTGTCGAATACCTACTCGCAGCAACGGTAGCTGGAGGGGGAGGACCCATTGCCGCATCTTCGGTACGAAGTGCAAGACCATCAGAGACGACCCGAGTAAAGGTGATATGCATAACCGCCAGGCTATTACATTTCGGCTGTTGTGGAAGTCGCTTTGTGACATTGATCTATGACCAGTATATGTGCTCGGACTGACATTCGGTATTCCGGCCAGATCGCCGGATCAGTGTTTGACTTTGACCCTGAGGTAGCTTGGATTCGACACGTTTGAGAGTAATTTATTGAGTGTACCGGCGCAGGTTGGCACTACTGTGAATGTAGGCGCTATTATACTTATTCACAATAACCACATTTGGGACATTAACTAGAAGATGTCCAGATGCTTGTCATGACATACATATCTGAAAAGATCAATCAACGGTCCCATGCGGGCCTCTTCGTACAGCTTTGGTTTCTTCCCTGCATCGTTGCAATGTTGGTCCTTCCCGATAATGCGTCGAAGTGGGGCCGCTTCGCACTCGTCACGGTCCTCCTCTCATACCCCTTGCCACATCCAATCCAGGTGGGGTGGTGTAGTCGCTATTCAAATACCGTGAGGACGAGGACTATTAGCGCGGCGTTGTACAATATGGCTGTGCAGCTTCAAGCAATTATCTATTCGAACATATATCTGGAAGACGACAAACCCCTATGTGAGTGAACTTTTACAAGCATCAGATTAGAGTGACACTTTCTAACTATATGGACTAGACCGCCGCGGCAACCGAGTCTTGGTGGGCGTGTGTATTTTGAACATGTTCTTGTATGTCTTTGCTAAGGTATATTATGTCTGGCGTAACAACCAAAGAGACAGGAAATGGAACGCGTTAACCTCGGAGCAAAAGGTGGAATATCTAAGCACAACAACTGACGAGGGGAGCAAGAGGCTAGATTTTAGATTCGCCCACTAAGGTGCGCATATAATGATTAGGGATAGATGCTCCGGATCCAATATATCCCGTGCGTTTACAGTGTCAAACATAACCCTGCTACAATAACTGCCCAAACCGCAAAAAATTTACTCGAGTCCCGAGAAGCAGACGATTCCGCAGCTACCTTAACTGCTGAAGCGCTCGCCGTCCACCACATTGATGTCGTCGTGGAGGTCGCATTCGAATTAGATTGTGTGGTAGTCGTCGATCCTTCACCATTTTCATTCGAATTCGTCGTCCCACCTATAACATCAATGCTCTTCCAATCCCCACTTGTATCCCCATACGAATAACTCGTCGCCGGTGTGTAATTGTCGATCTCGACCTTTTCAACGTACATAGTAAACGGCCCATCACCATAATCCGTTTCTCCGCCCGCCCACTCGATTGTTCCCTCATCATTGCTCGAGTCACCTCCTGCCCAGATACCCAATCTAACCCTCATCGGTGTCTGAGGATAATTCTTACCACTCAACGCATCGGCATATTTGAGTGTTCGATAAGAAATTCCGTCGACATACCAGGTTGTCGCGTCGCTCGTCCATTCAATCGTGTAGTTACGAGCAGATGTTTGTGTGTCCCCGACATTAAAGTACTGCGCACGATCATATGTACTCGTATTCCCCTTGCCAAAATAATTCGTTTCAATCTCGTCCTTACTGCCGCCTAACCACTCAAAGTCCACCTCATCTAAATCGTCCGAAATCAAAATCGTGCTGCTGACAATTCCGGTGCCGGTGGCAGCCCTCACGAAGAAAGAGACGCGACCGAAGAATATATAGAAGTTGGTTTCGATTGTGGGAGCGTCACCGGAGGAAGCAATAGTGAATTCAGCGCCTGAAGTAGTGTAGGATATGGAGCCTGCGGTGACAGTCCAGTTTGAGCTTACTCCTTGGGTGAAGTCTACTGTGTAGGTGCTTGTGGAGAGTGTAGTGTCGGCGCCACAAGATGCTGGAAATTGTGTTAATACTTGTGTCGGTTGTTGAGCAAGAATGCAAAAAGGTGGCTTACCGTTCTCTGTAGGATTGCAGCTCGAATAAGTCTGAGCGCCGGCTGCGGAGCAAAGCGCTAGGAGGGTGAAGCCAAACACGAACAGTCGCATATTCTGAGATGATTGCGACTGAAGCAAGATAAACGGAAGAGAGCTGATCAAAGGAGATTTAGAGGAGACTGCAAACAAAACACATTAAGAAGTGACTGGTTCAGAACAGAACGAGTGCGTCGAATCCAGTGAGCGAGCGTCTCCAATGATTTCTAGGGCAAAGCAGAAAATGGTATAACTGGACACGGCGGAATGAGCAAAATGGAGTTTGATGAACTTTGTACCATTATAGGCTGGTACGTAACCTACCCCTTGCTTGCGTAGCAGTACCACCGCAACACGGAGCGCCACCTCTGGATTCAATAGTCAGACAAACGACGAGAGACGATTGGCGATCGCGCTAGCATTTTAGGAAAAATGGTTCGCAAAATTGGCGACATTTCTGCCAAAAAGTGGCTGAAGACGGGCGGGTGGAGCCATGGGGACGTCGCGTCCCTGCGTGACGTACAACGGTGGGTCTGCGTCGTCGTCAGCACCACAGGTGGTTGAAAAGTACCAGGCTATCCGATCACGATACATCTAGGTTCTCTGATCGAGAACCGGCTGGATTAAATTTGTTTTTAAACATTGCCAACTCGGTAATGGAGAAAAGTGCAATGCTGAGTCGGCTGCTCGCCGTAGACTGCAGAACGCTAAGTAAACTCGGAATGGGCAGCCCGCAAATGACCGACCGATGATGGCTGTTCTGAAGCTATGACATCGCGCTCAAAGTTGTTGAAGCTTGCTTCATTATGTGTAAGCCGAGGACACCATAATGTCACGTGGATATGCCACTGACTAATCAGTCCGTCACATATATATATCAGCTGTACATACATACAATACACATCTTGACACCTCTTTCCTCCGCCCTCCAGCTTACATTATGAGCTATCTCTTCGCTCTCTAATATCCCCTCCCGATTCCTCCCACCCACACGGCTCGCATCAACCACCGTAACGCAAAGCGCATTCTCATCTTCGACACCGACCTCGCCTTCTCCATTCCAAATCCCTCTCTTTGTGTAAGCCGAGGACACCATAATGTCACGTGGATATGCCACTGACTAATCAGTCCGTCATATATATATCAGCTGTACATACATCACATACAATACACATCTTGACACCTTTTCCTCCGCCCTCCAGCTTACAGTTATGAGCCCGGTTCGTGCCTAACCGCACCCTCAAATATCGTTTAACTATCACCGTTGTTTATTATTTGATCCTACCTATCAACCTCGTCGTCAATATGTCTTCTACCAAACCCATTCTTTAAGGAAAATCCAACTAGGAGCACTAGATCTTTGTGGTCAAGCGAGTCGCTCAATTAGGAGGCGTATGGGAGTACCTCAACCCCAAACAATCCTATCGTCCTCTCAACAAGCCTGAGAAACCTCCTTGTCCAACTGCTGTTCCTAATGCTGCTAGAACTGCTTCTATCCAACCTACACAGGGAGAGCTTACGCTATACAGTCAGGATATAAGCGCATATTACAAAGATGCCAAAGAGTATTAGTAATTGAAAGATAAGTTAGGACAAGTTGGATCCCACATTGCTAAAACAATTTATTAGGATCTCATCTACTATATCTAAGACAAAGACGCTGTATACAATTAGCTTAAGGCGTTGCAAAAGCACTACTTACCTACAAGCCAGGATTAGAAATATTAAGTTTGTGACGGTGCTGCTTGGCAGCTCGACCACACATCACATGAACAAGTGTCTGAGACGATGGTGGCAGGAGCTGAGCGGGACCCCGCATCAGATGCGACGGGGTGGCGCACACTCAGCTTCACATCAGCGTGAAGTGTATTAGCCACCATGCCACACTGTCAGAACATGCTTGGTTGGGCCGCGCCCGGACCATACCCTTCTGTATATAGGATCGTTCTCCCTGAGAACCTCTTCTCGCTCTATCTTAGTGTACTTGAAATAGAGCCTACTTATCCTTTTATTTGCCTGCGCGCATCCACGATAGTGAAGACTGTGCTCGTCATCACATTACACTAAGATTACATTCACTTGGCCGGACGACGGCGACACAATATCCAGGTTAAACCGCACGATCAAGCTGAGCCTTGCATTTGTTAAATGACTGCCCCTGGGGATCTATTGCACAACTACGACGGACTGTTAGTTCTTGATTAGATTGCCCGCCCTAGGGATCTATCGCACGACTATGACGTACTGTAGGTTGTTGAGTAGATCGCCTGAAACGCTTAGTTGGACTAGGTGTGCACCTTGGGAAGCACGTACAGCTCTAGGAGCATCCTCAAACGAGCCCTGTGCTGGTAGCTAGCTTGGAGCTGAGCTACAGCCAAACTGACACGTAGGGGGGGGCCTACAGAGTTAACACCACCACCACCACGACCACCACCACGATCACCACCACAATTGACGACCACCTTCTCCCCGCCTGAGAACCAACTGACCATCGCGAGCTTCGCCAGCTCACAATTCTTCTCCTCGCCTGAGAACCTTACAATCGCGAGCTCCGCCAGCTCATCTTCTCCCCGCTCAAGAACCGATTGATAGGCTTCACCGCTAGCACGGCTCTCCACTAATAGGATTTAAGCAGGCTGGCCTGCTGAAATCTGATTGGTTGACACTGATACATCACAAATACGCCGCTGCGCTAGAGGACCTAAAGCTTCCACACACACAAAGGATAAGGCTGGAACTATGGGAAAGCTCTCAGAACTAGAGAAATGGGTTGATCCTAAGGCAACAGCAACAAATGAGGCCCATACACTAGGTTACAAAGCCCTTGCATGCAACGCCACGTACTACACTAGCAGTAAAATTAAGGAAGACTTTCTAATTAAGATTGCCCGCGCTTAGGCATGACACAATAGGAATCCTAGCACAATCACTACTAAGGAGATTACCTAGGACAATAGCACCTACCCACCGCAGGAGATAGCAGCTAAGTCCTCTGAACTTATAACCCTCGCCCCAGCAATTCTTGCTAGTGAACTAGAACGCTTATGTGTTAAGCTGTTGGCATCCCGCGATCATTCAGACACGCTAGAAAAGGCCCTCAACACTGCTAAAGCAGAGCTTACTATGGCAATGGACCGCCTCTCTAAGACTGAGACCAAGCTCACTGAGACTGAGCTTAAGCTTACTAACACTAAGGCTGAGCTTTCTAAGGCAAAGGACGAAACTGCTGGGCTGCGCCAGCTGCTGAACGACACACTAGAGCGTGTGGCGACCCACAAAGACAAGATCAAGGAACTAGAAGGAAGGACTCCGCCACCTCCGCAGCAACCTTACCCTTTCCTCTCTGAGCGAGCTCGTCAAGCGCTGCAAACATTGCTGCCAACCTCGCAGCCTGCCAAGAAGGCTCATTTCGCAACCCTTCCTCAGACACCAACACCGCATCGCGAGACAGACGCGTCGGAACTAGACAACAGCCTAGCGACTCCCTACTGGAAACGAGCTGGTCAAACAACGCCTTACACGCCTGCTACTCCGCTAGCCACGCCTGCACGCAACAGTTGCAGCAGTTAATTAGGTTGATCAGCACGATTCAACGACCCACAGCACCTAGACGACGGCAAGGATGGGGTTACCTTTGACCAATAGCGTGATAGCTTTGAGGACAGGATTAGGTCTAACTACAACTGGTTTGAAGGTGCTACTGAGCAAGCCACGCAGGAGAATATTGTCTCGCACATGCGAACAGTGACTAAGGGTGAAGCAAACAAATACCTCTCTACGCTCATCCGCACAATTAGGCAAAACGGTCAGGACTTTGACTACTAGTACCTTCTTGACCGCCTAGAGAGAGCCTATGGCAATCCGCACAGGAAGAGTGAGGCGCGCCGCGAGTTCCAAAAGCTCTACCTGCGCGACCCTGCAGACTTTGCTTCCTTTTAAGCTAACTTCTACTGCCTTGCTCAGGAACGCGGCCTCCCTGATGATTAATAGGTGGAGGAGCTCTATGAGAAGCTGCCAACTGCCCTGCGCACCCAAATAAGCATCTATCAGCGACAGCTCAGTGACCAGTACAATGACTATGTGGATCTAGCTTAAGACTTTGCTAGAGAGCTTGCCTTCAGAGCTAAAAGGACTGCTGAGCAGCTTGACAAGAAAGCTAGAAGAACGCCGCGTCAACTATCAACCACTGTTGCTTGACTAGCATTGACAGCATCAACACCAGCGCACAAACCAGCGCCCAAGCCTGCAGCAGCCGCTAAGCAACAGGAAGGCCTCTGCTACAAATGTCACAAGCCAGGACACTATAGCTGTAACTGCCTAGACCTGCACTGCGCTAAGAACAAGTTAGTTAAAACTACTCTGTTAGACAAGGAGCATAGCGAGTATGAGGATACTGCAGAGACCACTGACAGCGATGAAGAATTAGGGGAAGACTCGCTCTAGGAAAAGTCTCCCCCCTAGAGCCACAGATTGGAGCTATCAAGCTATTGAACCCACCACGACATCTCTTTAGCGGCAAACCCTTCACAATGCCCTGTCGCATCTCTACTGGCGGACTAGCTATCAAGATACACGGCCTTATTGACACTGGCGCGAGCAGCTTTAACTTTCTTTACCCACAACACACCCGCGCTGTTAGAAAGGGCTTAGGAGCTAAAATACGCTAGATAGAGCCAATTCCCCTAGCAGGGTACGACAGCAAGCTAAATAGGCAAGTAGATTAATACTTTGAAGCAGATCTAGTGCTAGACAAGCGTCGCATCCCTACCTTCTTTGTTTTCTGCGACACTGGCAATTATGATCTTATTGTTGGACGCAAGCTTCTTGAAGCAACTGGCGCTCTGCTAAACTGCAAGGACCACGCGCTAGTGTGGCTAGAGGACGTGCTAATTGACTGCAAGCGCGACATTATTATTCCTACTAAAGTATCCTCGCGAGCAGCCAATCCTACCTATTAAGCTGATGCTGACTGCCGCGACAAGCTCCTAGAAGTTGCAGTCCTACAGCGCTTAAAGACAACACAGCGCCGCGACTACTAGAACAGCCTTAGGAAGATGACCGCGCAGTTGCATCCAAAGGAACCACTAGCACCTCTGCCTGCTAGGGACTGACACCGCTGCAAGGCAGTATCACGAGAAGCGCTTGCCTCAGCTAGTCTAGAAATCAATGTAATCAACGCTCCTGCCTTCATGATGCACGTACGGCGAAAGGATGTGGTAATAGGACACCTCAGCGTCTATGAGGTTAACAAGCTAATTTAGGACTGCAAACAGCCTAGCAAGGAGGATCCTAACAAAGAACTGCGCAGGTTAATTAAAGGCAAGCTACTGTCACTAGGATATGCAGGTGCAACACTAGCTTATTTCTCCAAGACGGATTCAGATATCCTACCGCCACACCGCGAGGGTGTAGACCATAATATCTAGCTGACAGCCAAAAACACGCTCACTTCAAGCCTATTGTACAGCATGTTGCTTGAGCAGCTAGAGCTAGTCAAAGCCTATCTAGATGATCACCTGTGGCAAGGAGTCATCACACACAGCAATGCTAGCTATGCCTTACTAGTACTGTTTGCTAAGAAGCTAGGAGGGGGGTGGCGATTCTGTGTGGACTACTGGAAGCTTAATGCAATCACCAAGAAGGATGCTTACCCTATCCTGCTAATCTAGGAAACGCTTACTAGGCTCGCGCGCGCCAAAGTGTTCACCAAGCTTGATATTTGACAAGCCTTCTATCACATTTGACTCAATGAGGAAGTAGAGGACCTGACAACCTTTCGCACACGGTATGGCAACTACAAGTACCGCGTATTGCCATTTGGTTTGTGCAACGGACCTGCTACCTTTCAGCGGTATATCAACAAGGTGCTTCATGGCCTGCTGGACGACTTCTGCACCGCCTACCTAGATGATATCCTGATCTACTTAGAGGATCCTCTGGAGCATGAGGAGCACGTTGCGCAGGTACTCAAACGGCTTAAGGAAGCAGGCCTCTAAGCGGACATCAAGAAAAGCGAGTTCGCGGTCACCAAGACAAAGTTCCTAGGCCTCATCATCAGCACAGACGGTATCTAGAAAGACCCTGAGAAGGTCGCTGCTGTCTAGGACTGGCTAGTACCCACGTCAGTTAAAAGCCTGCAATCTTTCCTAGGCTTCTGCAATTTCTATCAAGCTTTCCTAAAGGACTACGGATGAATTGTACGACTGCTGACAAAGCTGCTTAAGAAGGGCGCCTGGCACACCTTTGGCGAACAAGAACTGGCTGCCTTTCAGCGAGCCAAGGACCTGATGCTGTCTGACAAGGTTCTAGCGCACTATTCACCCTACTGCAAGACCCGCATGGAGACTGACGCAAGCGACGGAGTTGTTGCAGGAGTACTATCGCAGCTGCAAGACGACGGTCTCTGGCGACCTGTGGCTTTCTATTCCAAGACAATAAGCACCACCTAGATAAACTACGACATACACGACAAAGAAATGCTAGCTGTAGTTTAAGGCCTACATGAGTGGCGCTCTCAGCTTATAGGCTTGCAGACGACAGAGCCTTTTAGTATCCTTACTAACCACCGCGCACTAGAATACTTCGCAACTAAGCGAGAGCTTACACCTCAACAGATGCGCTGGGCAATAAGCATAGCTGACTACAACCTGTTGCTTACTTATTGCCCTGGCACCGCCAATGTAGTAGCTGACGCTCTATCCCACAAGCAGGAAGAGCTGAAGACGCAGAAGGACAAGGACAAAGCAGCACGAACACGCGCCTTCCTGTCAGCTAAACAGATCAGTATTAGTGTGATCAATGCCGCATGCAATAACCTAGCCGCCTGCGCAGCAAAAGGTCTGCTAGCCGTCAACGCAATAGAGATAGCTGCATCTGATTCTTTCATGACTTCAACACTGCTGGAGGATCCTCACTCACTAATTGACTGCATTATTGAGGCTAATCGCAGCTATGGCAGCCTGCAGCATGTTCAAGAAAAGGCCCTGTCTAGATTGACTCTATGGAAGCTTGACAAAGGACTGCTTCTATATAGAGGCAAGCTAGTAGTCCCTGCGGTACACTTCCTAAGGACCTACCTGATTTGAACTATATATGCCACCCAGTTGACTGCCCACCTAGGAAAGTGAAAGACAGGCAAGCTGCTCTGAGATTGATACTACTGGCCTAGCATAAGCAAGGATGTTGACAACTACGTCGCTGCCTGCAAAGCCTGCTGATGGAGCCACATACCCTGTGACAAGACCCCTGGCTTGCTAAAATCACTGCTAATACTAGAGCGGGCCTGGCAGGATGTGTTAATGGATTTCAAGTCTTTCCCGCCTGACAAGAAAGGATATGACTGTGCTTTTGTTGTAGTAGACCAACTAAGCAAGCGCTGCTTCTCACTGCCCTGCCACAAGACCACAACAGCAGCACAGGCAGCTGATATGTACTATTGATATATCTAGCGCGTATTCGGTTCTCCTAGGTCAATAGTATTAGACCGCGGCCCTCAGTTCACCTTAGCATTTATAGATAAGTGTTACGGTTCGAAGAAGTTGCACAGATGCGGGCTGCAGATGAGGAACCAACCCCGCCAACGAACAATCAAAACCCTGTCAACGGGCGCAGTACGGCGCGCAGGCGGGCGCAAAGGAACAGCGAGGATTCGCGCAGGTAAGCGAGGCACGTGACAGAAGA
>BCHH01000026.1:13448-40254 GCA_001599595.1 Beverwykella pulmonaria | reverse complement strand
AAGCGGAGGAGGACCTGGAGGCAACGGATGAGGATGACAAGGCAGCCTTAGGGATAAGGACAACCCGAACACAGAGATCAGAACGGAGGAGGAAGTAAGTCAAGGCTCGGGGACGAGCCTCCATTGGAGGGGGGTAATGTGACGGTGCTGCTCAGCAGCTCGACCACACATCACATGAACACGTGTCTGAGACAATGGTGGCGGGAGCTGAGCGGGACCCCGCATCAGATGCGACGGGGTGGCGCGCGCTCAGCTTCACATCGGCGTGAAGTGTATCAGCCACCATGCCACACTGTCAGGACATGCTCGGTCGGGCCGCGCCCGGACCATACCCTTCTGTATATAGGACTGTTCTCCCTGAGAACCTCTTCTCGCTCTATCTTAGTGTACTTGAAATAGAGCCTACTTATCCTTTCATTTGCCTGCGCGCATCCACGATAGTGAAGACCGTGCTCGTCATCACAGGGGGTGTGGAAGCTGAGGACACCATAATGTCACGTGGATATGCCACTGACTAATCAGTCCGTCATATATATATCAGCTGTACATACATCACATACAATACACATCTTGACACCTTTTCCTCCGCCCTCCAGCTTACACTTTGCTCTTCGGATTCCACGCCTAATCATCTCCCGCTCCTAAGCCTGCCGTAGGCGACCCCGTGGTCGCTCCACCACCAAATCCATTCCTGGACCTGGCGGCTTCCAGGAGCGTTGTGATAAGTGCGGAAGGAGAGGGAGAAGTCGAAGTTTGCAGCTACCGTCCCGCCGACAGGCGGAACGGTGGTGATACAACGTCAGACCGTATCGAAGAGGCGTTGATGACAAAGAAACAAGGTAATGGGGGTTACGAGAAGGGACATGAGAAACTTGTCCATGGATGAGTGTGAAGAGAAATGCTGGCAGCATTTTGTATAGGCATGTGTTTTTAAAAAGTGATTGCGCGCGCGCGATGTTTGGTAGACGACGAAGTTAGTTGAAAGGCTCATGTTGATTGGCGGCAAGGATATCTGGTCTCAGGCCCCCAGGTAGCTCTCTAATGGCAGCCAGAATTCCACGATCTTCGAGCTCACGGCATACTTGGCTAGGCGTTGATAACTGCTTCCCAAGGCCTAAGTGGAAGGGCTTCCCCACATGTTGGACGAGAAGTCGCATCCTGGCAGCAAAGCTTCCCTCAACATCAATGTATGCCTCGGCGATAAAGGCATCGAATTTGGGTGGACGATGGTCAAACCGCCGGCCGTCATCGCGCTTCCAGACGACAACTACACCATTATTGGCAAGCCCGCCACCCACATCGCTCAACACAACATGGTATCCACGCTCGAAGCATCTATTCAACAACACAGTAAAGTCAGATGCCGCTTGCCTGGAAACTTACGAAGTAATATGCCCGCAGGTCACGTGACTGATCAGTGATCAGTAAGTCTTGGCACAACTGATCAACTGAGCATCTGCAACTTGATCTGTAAGCCGAGGATACCATAATGTCACGTGGACATGCCACTGACTAATCAGTCCGTCATATATATATATCAGCTGTACATACATCACATACAATACACATCTTGACACCTTTTTCCTCCATCCTCCAGCTTACATGATCAGTGCGATCAGTGCACAGTCATCAACTGAGCACACTGATCACCCTTAGTATATAGACCCTGCGCGACGCATCCTTAAGATGGTCGTGCTCAACCTTCGAACAATAGTTAGCAATACATTGGTTACTACTTGATCGTATACTCTTTTCAGAAAGCCAACCCCTTTACTGTCTTAGTATCGCACCGTTGATCTTCGTCACCTTACTCATCCCGGAGAACCAACCCGCTAGACCTCTAGTAGTCATCTTCCTAACCCGAAGCTCTTCGATTACCTTGAGAACTTAACAGTCTTCTACTTAAGTTACTCATTACTCCGTAGTTCTACTTCAATGCAGTTCCTCCACTTCTCAACTCCTACTTACATATTTATTGCGCGATGCGTCCTTGTCTTCATTCCCCGAACTTCCCATGGCCTCTAAACAACAGGTTGTAAGCCGAGGACACCATAATGTCACGTGGATATGCCACTGACTAATCAGTCCGTCATATATATATATCAGCTGTACATACATCACATACAATACACATCTTGACACCTTTTCCTCCGCCCTCCAGCTTACACAGGTACCTAAAATTTGAACTCCACTTCTTGCACATTCGACATTAAATAAGAATGTATAGCGGATGCCGGACATTTACCTAGGCTGTCCTCCTCAGGTATTAGGAGCACCTAGTCAAATACTGTGTTGTCTTGCTTGGGCCCTCTCCAAAATACCCTTTGAGAGCATTATGTGAGGTCTGGTACATTGGCGCGAATTCAGAAGCGTTCCTTTTTGCTCTGCCGTAAAATACGCTCCCTTAATTGCATGGATGTTGTACCTCTAAGGCCTCCGATCTTCTATTTAAATACGTATTCTAAAGATCATGATTGTTAGAGCAGCCAACATCAGGACGGGAAGAAACTAATGTTTTAGAAATTTTGAAAGTTTACAACATGAACGAGTCAACCGCCTAACATTTGCAATTGTTCTATACCATTCTATATCGTGATAGCATAGTAATTGTTGGTATTACGGTGGATTGCACTGTAGGTAACAATGACTCAGAAGGGGGACTGTGTGGATTAAGCGAGCGAGATCCGCACAGGCTAAACTATTACCGCTTAACTACATATGGAAGGTGGGGCTAAGCACCTTTCCTGGCAGATCGGCGCGAAACGGCGTTGCAGCTAAGGGTGAAGCCGCATTCGCTAACGACTGTATAATATCTAGGGCGTAACCTCTTCTCTAGCAGGTCGATAACGGTTTTGACGGCAACGCACGAACCATTCGTAGAGATTTCTGCCCATGGTCCGTGCGTATGGTTCTTCCTCGCCACAGCACCTTCACCCCATCTCGGCCCACCCCGAAAGCCACCCCGGCCCGCTGCAATGTCCACGAACCAGCGTAACCGCATTGAGTACTGTCGCACGAATCGCGTGTCACGATGCCTTGGACGCTGACTCGCACTGGCTAGAGCTTATATTGCTTGCCAAGTCCATCGAAGAGGGCGGCGTTCCGAAGGCGACCTTCTTGCGAAAGTTTGACGAGGCAGTAGCGAGTCTTAGGGACTTGGGCTGTGATTGTTTAGAGCAGGACTGTGACGAATGGTGCGAGTGCCGACAAGAGGGACGCGGGTGCACAGCGTGGTGTACGCAGCACTCGCAGATACGCTCACCGGACTGCATGGAGGAGTAGTAAAAAAATCGAAGTCTGACAAGGAGGAATACTAGGTAGATTTTGGAGAGAGCAATCAAATGGAAAAAAAAATAACCGGCACCCACGTGGATGTTGGCTTGGTTGTTCTCCTGTCTCACAGTTCTGTACGGGCACGTGACTGCGGTGTTAACTGGTTGCGGGCGTCAAGTTGGGGAAGTAAGGGAGAAGGGAACACAAAGACCTCACGTTAAATTGGGGACGAACGAGGATGGACATGCTTAGATGTCTGAGAATGAAGCGCTGCGATACATCTATAAAGGAGTGGACTATCTAACCAGCCGCAGCTACAACCTCGTCCAAAGCCACACAAAAGTCCTTCACCTCCTCCACAGTATTGTAGTGCACAAAACTGACCCGAATCAGTCCGCCAGCATCGAGCTTCAACACCTCGTGGGTAGGTCGCGGAGCCCAGCAGTTGCCCGCGTAGATGCGAAACCGAGTCGTCTGATGCATGCGATTCATGACGCCTCGCGAAGACTTACCGATGGCCTGGAACGTCACCAGCGAGACTCGTCGCTCCGGATTCGAAGTCTTCTCCCCGAAAATGCGATACGTGTCCGGGCGTTCGCGAAGGTGGCCCAAGAAGATATCCAACAGCACGACCTCTTGTGCAATGATCTTATCCCACCCAATGGAATTGATGTAGCGCGGAATGGGCACAAGTCCTAGTTCGAACTCATAGGTGTTCATGCCGATGCGCAGCCGCCAGTCGAAGCCAGGCCACTCCGAAAGGAAGAAGTGACTGATGTGCGTCACGAGGCTTTTCTGGAGCTCGCGCTTTCCGTACAGCTGCGCAATGTGCGGGCCATACACCTTGTACCAGCTGAAGCTGTAGAAGTCGGCATCCAGCGCTTTGACGTCAATGGGACGATGGGGCGCGTAGGAGACACCGTCGACGACCAGAATGGCCCCGGGAATTGTGTGAACTAGGTCGGCCACCTGGCGGATGGGATGAATAGTGCCTACGACGTTGGAAACGTGGTTGCACACGACAATGCGCGTGTTGGACGTGAGCAAGGGCCGCAGGGTGTCGACAGAGAGAGTCGGATCGTCTCCCGGCGGCGGCGCCCACCACCTGATCTTGATACCCAGACTGTCTGCCAAAGCGAGCCATGAGTTCGCACTTGCTTCGTGTTCCAAGAGCGAGACAATCATTTCGCTGTCACTGTCCATCTTGGCTCGGAGGGCCTGGCCCAGGGTCCGTAGGAGCAAAGTGGTCGTCTGGCCAAACGCAATTTCGTCCCCATCGGCGTTCATGAAGGCCGCAAGCTCGGCTCGATGCTGCGTCAAAGTGTCTTCCCGCTTTATCGCTCGAGGGTCGTCGCTTCCGAGCTCGAAAGGATACGAAGCCATCTCATTCGCAACGGCGTCGATGCATTCCTGGAGGACGACGGATCCATGCGCATTGTTGAACGCAACGGCATCGTGGTTTAACCCGGGAAAGTGCTTCCTCGCCTCGTGCACGTCGAAGGCGTCTTGATACTGCTTGTTCTCGGAAGATGCTGCCGGCGCCATGGCTTGTTCGAATTGTGAGTACACTCACATGCCCTTGGACCTGGGCTGCTGAGCTACCTTAAAATACAGTTTGTGAAAAGCAAGCCTTACAGTACCGTAGTCGGCATAGCGACATGGCTGGCGATCCTTTCCTCGACCCGTTCGTCAGCTCGGCCACCTTGGCGTGGGGCCGCCGGGAATTTTGCACAATTGCGACCTTCTTGTTTCGGCTTCCCAGGGTTTGGACTCAAGCTTGCTTACACCTTATGCTGATCGTTGGCGTAGGATTCAAACCCTGGGAAATGACTGCTACTTGAAGCGGAGTCGAGAGTGGGGATGGATACTGGGGCGTGCTATATGTACGGTGCACGCTAGCAGACTAGACTCGACTAGTTGAATCCTACGCTAAAGGTCAATCAATCAATCATCCAAATCACGAATCCCATATTACGTCATTATTTTCTTTCTTAATAGTGGCCCACAGCACTAGCGGACGCACCCGTCCCGTGCCGAAATTGCATGGTTCGTGGAAATAAGAGGTGGAGATAAGTGGGCCGTCGGTAAATTTGTAAACCATTAGTCAAAAAGGGAATGCAGCGTCTGAATAGGGTTAGGGCCCGTGTAATATCATTAATTCCCCTTGCTTGGCTTAAGTGGAACCTGATATCTGCCCGCCTGCAAACACTGTGCCTCAAACACTTCGCCGCCTTTCACCCACAACAGGCCGAAACCGAGAAACGACATCTCCAACGTTCTTTCTCCTGGAAATTACAGCAGCATCACCTCCTGTTGCACCCAGTTGGATACGATATGACAACACCGTCGCCCGCTCCAGCGCCAGCGCCAGCGCCAGAGCGAGAAGGCGTCGTGGCGGTGCGAGGTGACGAACGAGCCATTCTCGACCGGCAGCTGCATGGGCTCCCCCGTCTCGAGGGTGAAAGCGGCGCCAAGCCTACCATTCAGCAGTATGCGAACACGACCGATAGAGTTGTGCTAGGCGTTGCCGCCATATGTGCCGTCGTCGCAGGCGCGGTGAACCCGTTGGTCCCGGTACGTTGCCCGAATTCTCGTCCTGAACATAACGCCCGTCTTTGTCTGCTTGCTAACCTTGGTGCGCGATACAAAGGTCATCTATGGCCTGTTCGTGGGCGTCTTCGAGGATTTTAACAAGGGCTCGGTGAGCGAAGCCCAGCTACGGAGCAAAGTCGCCATCTTCGCCGTCTACTATGTCTACCTCGCAATTGGGCTCTTCGTCTTCAGCTTCCTGGCCACCGTCGGTTTCTTCTGGAGCGGTGAGCGCATCACCCGAGCGTTGAGGACCACCTATCTATCTGCTGTCCTGCGTCAAAACATGGCCTTCTTCGACATTCTCGACCCCGGCGAGGTCTCCAATCGCATCATGTCCGATATGGGTATCCTGCAAGAGGCCATTACCAGCAAGTTGGCCATCCTGCTTACTGCCATCGCTACCTTTTGTGGTGCCTTTGTCGTCATGTTCGTCATGTACTGGAAAACGGCTCTGATCCTCACACCTTTCTTTGTGTTCATGCTTGTCCTGGCATACCTATGCGGCGAACGGGCGGTTCGATATCAGAAGGCATCTCGCACACTGTTCAGCCACGCCAGTGGCATGGTAGGGGAGGCCTTTGGTGCCATCCGCCAGGTCTTGACCTTCGGAATGCAGCCCCTCATATACCGTCGTTACTCTGCTGCACTGACAGAAGCTGCGTTGGAGGAGCACAAAGGCCAGAATATCTCGTCCGGGTTGATCGCAACCATGAACACGCTACCATGCCTCATCTACGCCATCGCTTTTTGGGCGGGATCCATCTACACGATGAAGGGAGAGGTGTCTTCAGGGAGTATAGTGACGACGGTGCTCGCCGTCATCATTGGTATTTTTGCCCTGATACGCATCGCGCCCTCTGTCCAGGCGCTGACTATGGGCGTCGCCATCTCCTCCGCTCTTCTGGATACTATCAGCCGACGGTCCTCTCAGGATCCTCTTGCCAAAAAGGGTGAAAAGCCCAGTATCGTGCGTGGTGAAATAAAATTAGATCAAGTCGACCTCATCTATCCTTCTCGGGATCAAGTCAAAGTCCTCAAAAATGTTTCTATGACGATCCTAGCAGGTAAGAAAACAGCGATAGTTGGCCCTTCGGGAGGAGGTAAGAGCAGTATCTTTGCCTTGCTTGAAAGGTTTTACGAACCTACCAACGGGAGGCTCATGCTTGATGGTCGAGACATTCAAACGCTTGATCTGCATTGGCTACGCCAGCAGATAGGGTTGGTGGACCAAGACCTCGTTCTTTTTGACGCGACGGTCATGGAAAATATCTGCTACGGCTGCTCCACCACCGGTTCTGTGCTGCATGACAAGGCAGTGGAAGCCGCGAAAAAGGCCCAAGTGCACGAGTTCATCCAAAGTTTGCCCGAAGGATATCATACGCGAGTAGGCGAGCGAGGTCTACAATTCTCCGGTGGCCAGCGACAGCGGCTGGCCATTGCTCGTGCCTTAGTTCGTGATCCCAAGATCCTCCTTTTTGACGAGGCAACCTCTGCGCTGGATTCCTTTTCCGAAAAGGCCGTTCAGGCCGCCATAGATGCTGCAGCGGAGCAATGCACGATCATTGTCATTGCACACAGGCTGTCGACAATCACCAACGCCGACCATATTGTGGTCATGGCCGAAGGAAGCGTTGCGGAGCAGGGGACGCATGCCGAGCTCATGTCTCGGAATGGATTATACGCAGATTTGATAGAACAGCAGCAGATTAAGGACGAAAGTTCTGACGTAGCCCTACCGTCGCTTACTGATGAGAAAATCGATTCAACAGAGGTGCAAGCCCTTCAAGGAGCACACGAGGAAACCATGAAGGCTGCATCGCTCAAAATCGCTGAGTCAAACCTGGATCCTGATGAGCCGAGTCATGCAAGCAAGAGGAGATCAATCTTGTTTATGCTTTCCATGAGCCGAGGAGATTGGAAAATGCTGCTCGTCGGTCTTGTATGTGCCGTACTCGGTGGCTTAATGATACCCGCGTATGACTCCTTACCACCCTGTTCATGCCTCTAGAGACAAAAACTGATTCTTTCACCAGACAATCCGTACTGACGGCCGAGCTTATACCTACCGTATCACTGCCTTCAGACCGATACGGAGAGCTTCGACGTCGTACCAATCTTTATTGCGGTCTTTTTCTGCTTCTCGCCGGGGCCGGGCTGGTCTTCTGGATGGTGGTCTGCGTGACACTGTCTAGAGCGACACAGAATCTATGCCAAAGGATTCGAGAACGATGTTGTGAGCGCATCATGCAGATGGACGTGGCGTTTTTCGACAGGCCGGAAAGCTCACCAAGCGCGCTCGCGGGTGTTTTGTCCAAAGGCATTGACGACCTGGCAGGCATGGGTGGTCCAGTTATCGGCGGCATAATGACGTTCATGGCCACTATCGTTGGAGGCATTGTTGTTTCAGTGATCATTGGCTGGAAGCTGGCTCTAGTGTGCACAGCGACAATCCCGATCGTCGTTGCATGTGGCTGGCTCAGGCTACAAGTCCTGGCGTCATTTGACGCTAGGTCAAGGCATAGTGGCTTCCGTGCAGCAATATATGCTGGGGAGCTTGTTCGATCCGTACGTGCCGTTGCTTCGTTGGGCATGGAGACACAGGCCATGGCGCTTTACGACAACTTTCTCATCGCCCAGGCCATCGACTCCTGGCGCCCCATCCTCTCCGCTTCAGTTCTATACGCCGCTTCACAGTCCGTTGTATACCTTTGCGCAGCTTTGGCATTCTGGTTTGGTGGGACCCTCATTGCTGCCGGCGAATACTCCGACTTCCAAGTTTACGTATGCATTATTAGTCTGGTCTCCGGGGCGCAAATCGCCGGATCTGTCTTCAACTTTGCACCAGATATGGGAAAGGCGGCTCACAGCGCACAAGACATTGAAAAAATACTGAAGGGGAACCAGGCTGAGCACGAATCAACTTCGGAAAAAGCTCAAGTTCCAGGAAATGGTTTACCCGAAAGTTACGCGGAGTGCCACATCAATTTCCGCAAAGTTTCATTTAGATACCCTACCAGACCAACACAGCATGCCCTAGAAGATTTCACCATACGCGTCCCTGCTGGTCAAACACTTGCGCTGGTGGGACAAAGCGGAAGTGGGAAGAGTACCTGTATTTCGCTCCTCGCTCGATTCTACCAGCAGGAACAAGGCCAGATCACCATCGGTGGGGCCAACATCCGTGATATGGACATCCGACGTTATCGATCAGCCATTGCTCTTGTCAGCCAGGACGCGATCATATTTTCGGGGTCTCTGCGGGAAAATATCGCCGTGGGTCTGGTTGACGAAGTAGTGGACGATGCTCGAATTCTAGACGTATGTCGGCAAACCAACCTCATGGACTTCGTAGACTCCCTCCCGTAAGTCAACATCCCTGTTCCGCTCTAATCAACTGTCTGACTGACACGCCGCCACCTATGCAGTGAAGGGCTATCAACCCACCTAGGAACCAGCGGGCGGATGCTTAGCGGCGGACAGAAGCAACGCCTTGCTTTGGCACGCGCGTTGCTGCGCGATCCCAAGATCCTATTACTTGATGAAGCCACTTCGGCGTTGGACAGCGAATCCGAGGCTGTAGTACTGCGGGCCATCGATGCGCTTCGCAAACAACGGACGACTGTCATGGTCGCTCACCGCCTTAAAACAGTCATGAATGCAGACATAATTGGGGTCATGGATAAGGGGAAGTTGGCTGAATTGGGCAGCCCCGCAGAGCTCATGGCTAAGAGGGGATTGTTCTGGAATATGGCACAGCTGCAGGATCTTGCTTGATCACTTGTATTATAATCTACGGAAAAGTTCGTGACGGGAGAATCTGGTCATCTCGCTATGTAATTTTTCACACTGGAAACTTTCAGAGAGATGAATGCGAGAATCTATAACGAGACGTAACTGGTCGGGTCTCCCGGGTCAACTACGTCCAGATCATTGATTGTACAGTAAGACAATGTAGCATCGCCTGGAGAATGGTCCCACAGTGACCCAGAATTTTCGTGACATTCACATGTAATTGGAAAACATATGGAGCTGGGGTCGAAGCCACTGATGGTGCCTAGAACGGGCCATATCTTGTCCGCATCAGGTCAGCGGCGCTTCGGCTCCTGCCCGTCAGCAAGCGAGTGCAATCTTTTTCTACCTAGGTAGTGCGGGGCTCGAGCTTAATTCAAAAGGCGCCGCCTTGCTACTTCGTCGCCGGCTTCCTAAAGCCTCCAGTATTTGATTTCAGCGCGCGTATTGGAATATGGCCACTACAACGTTCCAGATCTGGTCCAAAGGCAGTGAGTGCTACGTTATCAAGGCCTCTTGCCGCTATCAGCGACTAATGTTTCACAGGCTTGGTAGCCACCGTGGACGTTCAAGTCCTGAGAGTATCGCGTCACCCAAATACGCTCGCCGAATCAGTCGATTGCCTTTTTAGCAGTGTTGACCAAGGTCGGCACCTGGACAGAGCAGATGAATCGCTCCAAATTTACTCTATTAGCGAGCAAGAGCCTACGCAATGGACACCCGCGTCTTGTGGATCGGATAGCCGGTCCGATTTCTTTGTACAGGCTCTTTTGACCGCCTCAAATTCAGGCGGCCAGAAATTGATCAGATTCATCATACCGTTAACGGAGGGATACATTACACGCTCCGATATCGTTCCTCTCCGTTTTGTGGACTGTGCGCTCGTTGATTGGGTAGTATCTTTTGCAAAACCGTTGCAATGTTTCAAGACGAGGAAGACGGGCCAATCCCTATCCATATCGGAAATTATTAAAGTGGCCACGGCCGGAATCTGTGCAAAAGGCGAGCCGTCCACAGACCTGGACGTACTTATACCAGGCCTTGACCAGGAAATTGACAACCGGCTCTCTTTTCCTTGGATAGTCCCTGGAACGCCTGTGGAGAAGACACTTGCGCTTGTGACGGCAAACGGCGCCTTTCTAGAAATCGACGACTTTGGTATAAGAAGAGCTGTGGCCGCAATGGGGATCCGTTTGATTCTCCTGGAGGTGCCCGGTCACTGGCTTGAAAACAACACTACCGTCATCGATACCTTCCTGCCCTTACACCTGACTGACCCCCAGTCAGACGAGATCACGGAAGAAATCGTTGCCAGTCTGAAGACCTACAACAAGGCCATAGACGGTATCATAACTTTTGCGGATACATATTGGCCATCTGTCGCAGCCGCCGCTAGCCAACTCGGCCTGCCGGCCGCAACGCCAGAAGCCCTCAGGATTGCGACCAACAAATACGAATCGAGCGTCTACGCTGGACATGAAGCATACCATGCGTCTAGCCTCGATGAGGCCTTGGCACTGCCTTCCAAACACCATTTGCCTTACCCTGTAATCGTCAAGCCCTGTGGAGGCTGGAGTTCCGAAGGTGTATCACTGGTGAATACATCTGACGAGTTTGAAAGGGCCGTAAGGGCAATTAGCGCTTCTCGGCACGGACCTGAGATGGTCATCGAACCATACTGCGACGGCCCCGAATACGATATTAATATTGTGCTACAAGACGGAGAACTGCTTTTTGAAGAGGTCTGCGATGACCTACCCAAGTCTGCCGACTCTAATGGCCCAACTACGTGCTCCCTCGGCAGCTTCCACGAACTCTATAGCATCTATCCATCAGTTTTACCCGAAAATGAGCTTCAGATGGTACGCGAGTATTTTGTGGAACTCTTACTCTCGCTAGGCCTTCGAGATGGTGTCTTCCACATAGAAGGACGTATCGAAAATTCTAGCGTCGAGTACATTCACAAGGATGGCATCGCGGAGCTCGCACCCCGGACTGTGACCCAATCCCAGGATTCAAAACCCAAACCCTTCCTCATTGAGATCAATGTGAGGCCTCCTGGCTCGGCCGCCTCTCGACTGCCGGAATCTACGCACGGTGTCGAATACTGGGGAGTGGCTGTATTATCTGCCATCCGCGACAATACACGTATGAAAGCGCTTGCACAACCTTTCCGCACGGGACCGCAGTATACCGGCATCATGGTCTTCATTTCTGCCGACTTCCCCCTCACTTGTCAGGGCATCTTCGATTCGGACGATGTCTGCGCAGATTTGATGGAACGCAGACCAGACTTGCGCCCTCATATCAGCTCATCGAATTGCCTGGTCAAAAGAGGCGACAAGGTTCCACATCCAAGCACTGGCCGAAACACTTTCGTTGCGCTTGTCAATGTCTTCTCTCGCACTAGTCGAGCCGAAGCGCAGGCTATCGCCCACGAGGTTCGCGCCGCCGTAAGGTACAGTTTTATTTGAACTTGTCACTGCGGTTACTTGTCACCTGTGAGTATTAGCCAGGATCTCTGGTTCTCCGGTCAGCTAGAAATAGAGCTCAATGAAAGACCAGGGTGCTCAGGTTATGGTGGACCACACCTTTCATATAAGAACGAACATTATGCACCACTTCCGTATGACCTTACTTCACATATGCAGCCGATGTCCCACGCAGTAGAATCTCGGACCGGAGACCTGGAATTGACTATACAATCAGTGCTTGCAGTGTGATATACACGTCGGTGAAATGATGAGATTGGCAGAGTTGTCAACAATCAATTCAATCAGGTATCTGGCGTAGTCCTGAACTGATTAGCGGGGTAGTAGTCCTTCGGATTGATCTGATTGCCTTGACTAGCGTTTTGAGGGTGAATTGAACTGATGATTGATCGATTTGGTGGGGTAGTATATACAAAACTCCCTGGAGCTCCTATATAGTGGCGTCCCATGAGCTGAGCTGGTACAACTCATCAAGACACTCCTCGGAGAGCTCTGTAGTCCCAGCTGGAGAATTAACATCAGTAAATCCAGCTTTTGCCCAGGACCTTACACACTGAGTTGCAGAGAGAAATTGAGGCCTTATTTTACGTCTCTTAGGCTCCATAAGATCCCCAGTCTCCGAGAAGACTCGCTCGTAGTAGCAGGACGACGCTGGGATGGACAACACGTCTATCGCAAGCTTTTAGAGGTGAGGTAGTCCTTCTGTATGGAGAGCCAATACCCAATGGGATCATCGCGGTGGTATTGATGGCTGGGGGTGGGGTTGAGTGGGCGTAGGTGTTGATAACTCAGTGCAAAACTGGGATTCTAAAAAGACGGGTATTTCCTAATTAGGAAATACCTAAATACCTAAAAAAAAACACTAAATAATCCCTGTAATTTCTATCTCTAGGCTATTTGTACAGCCTCATCAAGATGTCCCAAAACACCAATTTGATCAGTTTGATCAATCTGTCAGATGTAAGGACTATATGGGGGTTTAGGAAATAGTATTTCCATAACCCCCAAGTAGACAAAGCGTCAGATGGACGGGTATTAGTCGTGGTATTGGACGCAATGTGCTTAAACGGGCCTGCAACGGATCAACGAAATAGGACTAAGCGCATGGGGTTAAGCGAGAAATAAAACCCAGCCAAGAACACGATGGCTGGGACGAGACGCGACAATCAATCAATCAATTCATCAATATTCATCATTTCTTTGATCTCACAACGTGACCATATTATTCTTGTAGCCGAAATAGTGCTACAATCTGACACAATCAGGTTCCAAGGCTCTACCTGCTTTACCTAGTAATTTGTAGGGGCGGCAGATTGACTGATTGAACTGACGCTTGGCAAAAAATCCGAAGCCTTGATTGCGACCTGATTGATTGTTGACAACTCTGGAGATTGGGAAATTTGCGGATCTGCACCAATCATGACTACCATGGGATGTCGCCCTGCGGTATTGTTGATATGCAGCAAATGAGATTCCGTCGCTTCCCCGCGCTCCCGCGTGTCACGTTAGTCATGGCCACTGTTGACCCCCACCTCGATATATATTTGCCGAGCTCCTACAACTTCCTCACTGTATCACCTCAATCAGACTCAAAGTTAACCTTCCTGCGATGGCTCGGGTGAAGCTTACGCGTCAACAACTCGACGAATATTTCGACCGCCTGTGCGTACCACCATCTGCTCGAACCTATGATATCTCACTTGCTTCGGATGCGTCAAAGCTGGACTTTCTCCAGCTGGTACAAAGGCACCAGCTTGCCAAAGTTCCATGGGAGAATCTTACACTACATTACTCATGGCACGGTCTGATCAATGTCTCGGTTCCTCACCTGTTTACGAAAATCATGCAGAATACCGGACGTGGTGGATATTGCATGGAAGCAAACTACCTTTTCCATGTGGTGCTCTACAGCTTGGGCTTTGATACGCACATGTTAGGAGCCAGGATCTTCCGGGGCCATGGCTATGGTGGCTGGACGCACAACGTGAACGTGGTCACGATCGGGACTCAAAGATATCTTCTCGATGGCGGCTATGGACCACGGGGACCATCGTGGGCTATGCCTCTTGAGCATGAAACAGTATCGGAGCAAATTTACCCCGCTCAAGCAAAACTCGTCTACGACCGAATACCCGAGAATCTGGACTCTTCACAACGCCTGTGGATATATCACTACCGGAAAAATCCACAAGAGCAATGGACGCCCCAATACTGCTTCGCGGAACTTGAGTTCATCCCGGCGGATATTGAAGCCATGAACTTTGAGCCGTCATTGAACCGCCGCACGTTCTTCACTCACAAGGTAGTTGCTGCCCGATTCACCACCGATGAAGATGACGATATGGGCACATTTCCAAAAACTCCCGGGCAGGAGGTAGTAGGGGAAGAAGTGAATGGGTCCGTGACCCTCGACCATGACGTGCTAAGATGGCGCAAACGCGGCGGAGAGAAAGTTGAGATACGGCTTAGATCGGAGAGAGAGCGAGTCCGGGCTCTTGAGCAGTATTTCGGCATTGTGCTTAGCGCAGATGAACAGCAGGCAATTATGGGCACTGCGGCTCAGATAGGTGGCGGCACTGTTGGTCTCGAAGAGACTGAGGATTCGGTGTGAGATAGCCCTATAGATTGTATGCCCATATGCTTTTGCCACTACGATTTTATGCCCGCTATGAGGAGCGACATTGCTTCGATAACTCAAAATGCCGCAAGGAGCTCATTCTGAGCGTGTGTCATTATGTTATTTATGAGCTGACACACTTTGCTAACGCTATCGCCTTCGATAACCCATGGCGCAAGACACCCGTACGGGCGCATGCCGGATAACTAGTTAATACCCGTGCAATATGAGTTCTATGTTCGAAGTATTCACATAAATTAGAAAAAACTTGGGAAAGGACTGTAATTCAGGCTACCAAGGAACGTTCTGCAATCCAAAAGATTATCCACGAGGTAGCTGACCACCCAAATTGCATACGCTCCACCTTAGCTCTCACCGCTGCCAATATGACTTTTCAGACAACCTTAAAACCGATTGCGTTACTTCAACGAGATGAAGTATTTGTCCACTCAACAACAGCCTTTACCGTGCCGTACTCCTCTCGGCCAGGCCTCAAGGGTTCCGCCGATGTAGCGGGATCCCACTCTGGACCTTGTAGCCTCCAATGAAGTCCATGCTTCCCATCCTGGCCCGGAAGTATTTGATTCAAAATTTCGCTGATGATGACTACAACAAGCTGCGCGGAATATCCGTTCGCAGAAGGGCATTTCAAAGACCCAACAGCAAAAGGCATCCAAGCTGCTGCGGGCTGGAGAAGCGAAGTTTTGATCTTGTTATTCTCGTCCAGAAAACGCGTAGGGTCCCACACCTGGGCATTCGAGCCCCAGTATAGAGGGTGTCGTTGAACATACTCGATATCCACTCGCTTCTGACGACGCACGCGACGGATGGGCGGGTACAGCCGAAGGGACTCGTACACCACTGCCATCGCTCGCGGGTTGAAGTCTGCAGCATTTTTGCGGTTTCGGAAAGAGTCGATATCGACAGACCTGCCCTTGTCACGGGTCTGAAGAAGGGCAAGCAGAGTGTAGAAGATTGCTCGCCACGGTGCTTCGAAGGATGGTATTAACAAATTGAGTGGGTTGATAGAATCTGGTGTCTCAGCAGATTCGGCCAGAACCTTATATGCGAGCGGTGAAGACTGGTCCACATCTTTGAACAACTTCCGGAGGTCTTGAATAAGCCGATCCGCAGCGTTTCGAAGGTCTGCCGGCAAATCTTCTGCACTAGAGGCGCCAGCGTCAAACTGCTTCTTGCCAACCGTAAGTCGATGAATCTCGTTGCCGATGTACTGTAGCCGATCGAGTTCCACGTTCTCAATATTGAACAGGCTTTTCAATACAGCGACCAGTGTAGCATGTCTGCTGACATCTCTGATGTTGACTTCATTGGATTCATCGCGGCGGCGAATCAGTGGTTGAATAGACGTGCGAACGGCTTCCGCAACGGCCTCCCAAGACGCTTGGTTGTGACTGTGAAATATCCGCATCAAGTTTCTTCGGTACATAGACTGTAACTCGCTTGAGCTAGAAGTGAATGGATTATTCAGCTGCCACATGTTTCTTAGTGTGAAAGTGCCGAGTTTTCCAGCTCGCACAGAGAGCGTCGCATCTGTCAATTGGTGTATCGTCTCTTTCAAGGGGTCACTCTCGATCTTCGGGTACATAGTTCCCTCTCGCTCCACGTTCTCATATTTCCTAGAGATGTCAGCCACAGACACCTTCACAGTACAGGACGTGCAAGCCAATTACCTTTTGTTCGACCTGGAAATGCTCGTGACAAAGATAACCCATAATGCTAGGAGCGATCCGAACACCCACACAAGGTGGTAAGTAGATATGACAAGGGATCTCGCGACAGATAGTGCCATGTTGTGGAAACCCCAGGTCCGAGTAGGCGAAGGGTTGGGAGCAACAGGCCTACAGGTTTATTAGCAACAACATGGTGGCACGCACATGTAGATTCTTGGATACCTCGAGAATGATAACGCCAATGAATCACAAACGTGACAGTTGTTAGCAACAGTGACAATGGGAAGAGCTGTATCGCACAGAGATATATAATGGAAATCACGTGAACATTCTGATTCACTATGGGATGCTGCCTACAACATCCTGTCAAAGTATCCCGGAGCCCCGCATTTGTGCTACTTTGCAAATCAACTAAGCTAAGATTGAGAGCTCCCAATACGTGATCCGTGTGACCTGATGCTGTAAGACCATTCGTCCATCTGTTCTTCGGGCCACGTACATGCAGATGACTACACACTATCGATCACGATATTCGAAGATCGTAGAATCCTACGGAGTGACCGATTGGTAATTGTTGCATCGGCTGCAATCTTGAAGCGGGGATATTTATCAGTCCCTGCTCTGAGCCCAGTTCCTACATAGGGTGCAATAATGCTTGATCTTCGTAGAGCCTGCAGCAGCGGAAACAGCCGTGGGGATGAGCTCTGCAGCTTCCGTGAGCGATCCAGAGCTGTAAAGATAAAGGAGACCGTATACCTGCATGCACAATGACTTCATGGTGAGCGTTAGCTTGCAGCAACTGTTGATGAACTATCGAACGATAGCTCTATGCGCAGGATTGATCCCTTGTCACCTTTTACATGCCTCATCATTTCGGCCGAGAACCTGTAGCCATCCTGGAACTGTGGCGAATCGCAGGCAACGGCATTGTGCAGAGTCCAAAACAGTGCACTGTACATCACATCGTTTAGTAAAGGCCAGCATTTCAATACCCTAGGCGTTTGCAAGAGACGGCAGTTCAAAATGTTGCCACTCATCGATCTTTCCTGGTCTGGTATACAGCTGAGAGTGAAGGTATGCAACCAAAGGTTGAATCACAAGAGTATACAACAGGCTATTCATTTACTTTCTCATGGGAGCATAACACGGCACTGTGGATATCAGATTTTGAGTAGATTGAAGACTATTTCAATGCGATAGTGTGCTTGGGTTCCTCTATTGGTCTTTCATCCTGTCTTAGAATCATGATTGTTTGTCTCAATCGAAGATGTAGTTTTGGCCAGAGGCTCCAGGACTTCAGACCACACCATGTCCTCCTCACCAACCGCGTATGTCATCAGCGCAGAGTCCATCCCAACGTTTCCATCGCCAGCCATAGTCTGAAGCTGAGAAATTATGCTTTCCAATGCGACTGCTTTCCCTACAGCCTGAGTGGAGCCGCTATCCAGCAATACATGTACAACGTGAATGTGGAAGTGGAAGTACGTCGGCAGGTAATGCACGTAAAACTTGAGTTGGTCTGACCTAAGTGATGGATAGGCTTTGATGGTAGCGGTAGTAACCTCTGCGTGAAGATCCCAAAGCCATGGAATTTCTCTCTTCTTGAGGTCTCTAAGGCTCCAGATGTCGTTGCAATCTACAATTACCAGCAAGTGAAGGCTCTCCATCGTTGTTCTGTCCCAATTCAAATCTGGCAGGAGCACAAAGTTCCGGGAATCCGAATGTTGGCTTCGATGGATAACGTCGTTGACCTCAGCTTTCTGATCGATTATGTTGCGCATCCACTGCAGCCGTGAAGGCTCACGCATCCGCTCCATATACGGCCGAATATGTTCCCTGTATATTTCGGGAGTCTCCATGACCAGATGCATTCTTTGTTCCGAATATTTACGAACATGTTTCTCGGTTGCTGGGTAGAATAGATTGAGCTTCAAACTCGCAGATGGAGCTCCTGCAAGGTGTCTTGAAGAAGCCAGATACCAGTGATATACGCTATTTGTCCCCAGATTACGGACCTGATCCAAAGACAACGTGAAGTTTGCTAGAGATTGTTCAGATACGTCGAATGCGGCTCGCTCTACGACCAGGACCGCACAACTCCCGTCAATAGAACCTAAGAGAGCGATTCGACGACCTGCTTGATCTTGAAGTTGATGTTCAGCCACTCGCTCATGCAAAAACATCCCTGGGTTGGATGGCTCATACCTTGTTTCAGTAGGCGCTCAAATCGGAAGCGAGAGACCAAGCCATCCGCTCCTCCCACCAGCTGGTTGTCCATGACGAAAGGGAATAATGAATTCAGGAGATCAAGGAAGAATTGCGCTCTTAGACGTTGAAAGATTGTTCCCAAGTACCCTTGCTACAGGATTCCGATGCGGAGATGGTGGCAAGCGGGACGGCAGAAATACTCTCACCTCTCTCTTCGCCATGAGGTTATGAGAAGCAAAACATATACAGGGGGTACGTTGGTCCAGGAGCTAGTAGGGTAAATTCTACGTCTTGCCTTTTGAGCTACTAGTCGCAGGGTTCTAATTAACTAAAAGACATTGAAGCCTAGCGATGAATCCTTCTTACAAGGGACCGCAAGCACTACAAGGTTCTTAACTAACGTGCCTATCTCCTATAGGGTATATTTCTGAGGAACGGCTCCACTATGTATAAAGTTTCATTTGCTAATCGCCAACAATATTCGAATTCATCGACCATCGCGGTTCCTCATCCTAGACTAGGCTCGGGAGATCATCATCTCATGTCAGTCACACATGACTCAAGTCAATTTTCAGGTTATCCCGCCCGTGAAAGTTTATTGGGGCTGGGGTACGTGCAAGGTTAGGGCGCATCTCCCTTGTCCGGGAAGCTGCATGCTGACCCACTTCAGTTGTAACATCTTTACGCCCCGCTATTTTTTTGAGCATGGAATGCGTCGATAAGTGCCTAATGCACATGTATTCCTTCCATGCATGCAATTTAGTAATTTGCCTCATCCTTTGTACGTCATCAAATGCCGATCTTTCATCACCTCAGGCAAAGCTCACTTACAATTTTCAATTACAATTCTCTATTACGAACTTCTATTACAAACCTACACTACAAACCTCTACTATAAACCGCTACTGCAAGCCTCTACTACAAACCTCTACTATAAACTTCAACAAAAATCTTCCACAATGCGAGCCGACTCTTCTGTCTTGGAAACAGGAATCCCAGCCATTGACATCAGCGCTGGGAACGACCTGGCCCCACAACAACTACTTGATGCCGCGATGAAGTATGGCTTCGTTTTCATCGAGAACAACGCTGCAGGTATACCGCCTGCTGAGATTGAACGAATGTTCGAGCTTTCGAAGCAGTTTTTTTCATTACCAAAGGAGGTCAAGCAGGAATTCTCCTTGAAATCCACTGCAGCCGAAGACAACCATGGATGGATCAGCCAGGGATCGGAGTCACTCGATCCCGCACGCCAGAAGAGACCAGACTACAAAGAGTATGACTCCTCGTGTGAAGAGACGGCTCGAAAGGCTAACGCTTGCAGGGCATTCAACATGGGTAATCCAATGGAAGGTAAATTCCTGCAAAAGATGCCTGAAATATTCCAGGTGAACGAGGTGACCATTGCTGGGTTTCAGCGTGCATGCCATGAGCTTTGCCAACGAATCTTTGAACATATTGCTGTCGCCCTGGATCTCGACAGGACTTGGTTCAGTTCACGCCATGAATTCGGGAAAAAGGGCTCTAGTTCAGTATTCAGGCTACTATTCTATCCTGGAGTGGAAGCTGCGGAGCCTGGAATTGATGTTAGAGCCGGCGCTCACTCTGATTATGGAAGCATCACACTGCTCTTCCAACAACGTGGACAGCCAGGCCTTGAAATTCAAACACAAGAGGGACAATGGGCCTCTGTTCCGGCTGAGCCAGTTTCCTCAGGAGACCATCTTCCGATTCTTATTAATATTGGTGACCTTCTCGAAGATTGGACCGGAGGCTTGTTGAAGTCAACCGTGCACCGTGTTGCATTTCGATCTGAAATCGCAGATAGATACAGCATGGCTTACTTCTGCGACCCACTGGACGATGTCGAGCTCATTCCTGTACCGAGCAAGCTTGTGAGCGATTACGTGAAGAAAACTGGGAAAACGACCCGTCGAGATGGAAAGATTCTTACGGCTAAGGACCATTTGCACATGAAATTAGCAGAGACGTTGAAGCCGCACACTGGGTGACTTCAAAGGTATTCATCTCTATCGATGTATTTGTTTCGTATTCCTCAAGGCTTCCGAGACCACGCACTTTACTGCTGTCCGACTGTGTCATGAATCTTCACCCGTCGCTCTACGTATGTAGTCATGGACGTTCTTTCAGCTAGAATATTTATATTAAATTCATGTATCGGAGACATTCATTGGTATGAATTTCAGTGAACTATTTCCAAGTCCAGACAGCTTGAGCATGGGATCCTTGGACCAACTTTCTACCGTTAGCAATTTTAATTTCGTACAAAGATTTGCCATATCGTTATGTAATCCTTACACTGGTTTCGCTGGTATCAGGGGAAGGACAGCTCCATTAGGTGCCTTTGAGCTTTGCAAGCGTATAAAGTGTCGGAAGGCCCGAGACCTCAATGCATAAAGCGTGGTATGACGCCCTGAGGAAGCTCTCGAGGTGAGAAGTTAGTGTAATCCTAGACCTAATCTGTATGATATTATGAGTATCGCTATCCGCGAAAGGCCAGCTGAACATGCGAGGGTGGCGATGGAGTGAATGACATCAATGACGATCTCCGATACGCAGAACATGGTCTCTGAAAGTAGAAAATGGTCCCGAAAGTAGAACATAAGTCCGAAACGCAACGAAAGGAGGTGATATTGACGACTAGCATCAGAGTTGTCAACAAGTAAATCAAGTCAAATCTGGCCTCAGATTTGTTTTGATTTGAGTTGTTTTAGAGTCGTGATTGATTTTTTTGAATTGAAGGGGTCTTGGAACGGATTTGACTTGAGGATTGATTGAAGATTTGCTATAATCTTGTGCTGATGGCAATACTTGCAGATAAAGAAAGTACGATCTGGTTCGAGCTTTGAAGCGGCGCGATAGCCGTGCCTAAAGACCTAGCATTCTTGCCCTTAAGTGTGCGCATCAGCTTAATGTATCGCGGAAGACGCGCCTAATTAATACCGTCAAAGTTGTGGACGAAGCGCTCATCAAAGCCGTTATCCTCGCTGCTCTCCGCCTCGATTGTAGCTACCGTGGCAGCTTTAGATGTAGCGACGGGCGGTACAATAGCATCCTCGGGAAGGACTAAGTCTCGGTGCCTGCACGGCGGGTGATGCGGGCGCGCTTTGCGAGCTGTTCTACGGGTACTATAGCGCGTTTAGTGCCTCTAGCGGTGGATCTAGAAGCTGATTTCGGCGGCATAATATGCTACTAAGCAATAAAAGACGCGTAAAACCACGAAAAGATATGCGAAGCATGCTGAGATGGGCGTTAAGGTGGTTGAACATATTGTCGGTATACCCGCCCGTGAAATGGGAAGGTATCTTGGACGCTGTTAATCGACTGCCCGTGGGTTTCGCAGAACGCTAATCCACGGCGGTGCAAGAGCGCAGGGTACGGTAGAAAGAGTATGGATTGCTTGCGACCACGAATCTTCTACGTAGCAAGGGCTAGCAGCGACGTCGAAGTCCACTACTAGCCTGCCAATTGTAGGTTTTGATTCTCGGGTTCGTCCTCCTTCTAAATTGCCGGGGCCGTATATTTATGCCAGTGCGGATCTCGCTCGCTTAATCCACACAGTCCCCCTTCTTAGTCATTGTTATCTATAGAGCAATCCACCGTAATACCAACACATATAATACGGAGTAATTAGGTAAGTTTAGACAATTAACGTTAGGGTGGCTAGAGCTGACTAACGAGCTAAGCTTGAGTTAACACTAGAAACCTATCGCGAGATCGCTGCTTCTAGTAACTCGAAAACCTTAAGAAAATTTGTTCTAAAACCGTCAAAATTAGCCTTAGGATGCACAAATGATCAAATCGTTCAATCAAATCAAGCAAATCTTCCGTTAAGACTTGATTTACTTGAATTGGAAAAATCACAGCGCGAACGCTTAGAGCCTGTTCGGTAGCGCAATATTTCGGCAATATATATGCTGTATTTCGCCAAGCTCCATTTCAGATGTTGAAATTACGGGGGCGTTCGGTAACCGTAATCCAAAATCGACATATATAACGATATATTTCGTATGTAAAATGAGCAATTTCTATACCCTGTAGTTTTGACCCACTTATTACCTCTTTGGCCGGAAACAGTCAATATATACAAAAAACAGCCCAAGAGCTATTTTTCAAGGATTCGAGCGATATATCTGTACCACGTGATCTTTATCCCACCTCTCATTGTTTTCCACTGTCGTCGTGAGGCTTGGCATCAAACCCGCGCAGAGATGCCCCCCGCCTACGTTCAGAAATTGCCGGTATCCTAGGCACAGTCGCTGCCACTGTCGAAGAGTACGTTGATCAATATACCGAGTCAACGGGCGTAAATAAGTACAAGGACAATCGCGATTACAGTGCGAAGTGGTTGAAGCGGTGTTTGCGGTTTCACAGCAGGAGGAATATTTTGCAGTAATTTGGTACTGAACACTATCCTACTTTCATCTGCCTGTGTTAGTTAAGCGCTGACCCACATTTCAAACGCCACCAAGCCATCGTAATTTCCCATCAGTCAGCCAAAATGGCCTGTATTTTTAATATATAGAATCTCTACCGAACAGGCTCTAATAACCCCTTACTTTATACTTCGAACCTTATAAATACGTTAAGAAGGCTCTTAATTAGTTTAAGAGAGAACTTCTATAAGACTAGTAAAGAGATTATTTAGATTAGTTATAACTTTATAGCGTTTTAGTAGGTTAGTGCCACGGTAACCACCGCGACACCAGTCCGAACGACGGTCCCGAACGACAGTCCCGAACGACGGTCCTGAACGACGGTCCCGAACGACGGCCACGAACGACGGTTCCGAACGACGGTCCTGAACGACGGTCCCAAACGACAATCCCGACAAGTACCGTACTCTGCAGCACAGTACTTCATACACCTAACATTGCGCACAATACCGACCAATACCCGTTGCGCACATCACTGTACTCTGACCCACAGTACACCGACGGTGACGACCGTCGGCACAGTACTGTTACAATGGGTAACCAAAATATATCTGCTCGTCACGTGTCAATCAACGCTAGTATCATCGGTTTGATGATGGCCAAATAAATACACGTGACGAGCAGATATATTTTAATTACCCATTGTACTCACAGTACTCTCCGAACGACAAGCTCGGCAACTAACCGACCTAACCTGAAATGCTCAACCGAGCCCCAACCGGGCTCGGCCCGCGCACGAACCAAACCCCTGATGCACGAACCATGCTAAGTATTTATTCAAACGCGAAGGACCTCTTGTCGAGCTCCTTACGCAACGTCTTGTATGATAATTCATTGCACCTGAGATTGTATCCGTAGCTCTCCGATATTTAATTAAGTCTTTATCCTCTGCTACCGATAGTGTCACGAGCAACCTTCCCCTCCGGGCCATCCTCGGCTAGCCTTCGGCCAGGTCTCGGACCACATGATCTCTAGTCACGTGCCGATCTGTATATAGTTACCCTCCGACTCCTGAGTACTCCTCAAGGATTCGTCTTGGATACACTCTATACCCACATTTCGATCTCCTGCCGACAGTCTCCTTACAGTGTCGGAAACTAGGGTGCCCGACTTAATAACTGGGTCTGGATGACGTGAGCTTGGCCGGGGCGTGTGGGTCGTACTCTCAGATACATAACTTATTCACTCAATGGATTACAGCGCAGGTTCTCTAGGGTCCCGCGCATTGCATCACGCTACTGCATGCAGCTGTCCCAGGCGAGTAGAAACTATTGCCATGCGAACCTTGACAATATACCTTTCCTCGGCATAAGTTGTTCCATCAAGGCCTAGGTGGTCTTACTCACGGTGATCACCTCGAAAGCAGGCTCAAAGGTCCATTCAGAGAGACTGGGCGAAATTGTTATAGCCCAGATCCGCATTGGCTTTCTGGTGGCATTCCAGTCTAGCCTTCCTACTCCTCAGCAGTCGACGCCGCGGCCTCTCCGCCATGGCCTCAGCCCTCAAACAAGAGCTTAAGAGCTCCAAGGTCTCAACACCAGTCCTTGATCACTCAGATAAACCAACAAACATCTGCGTCTTGTAAGAAAATAGCGTTTTTGTCTCACTTTCAACATACCTCTGACCATGACTCCATCTCACAGTTGTGGTGCCTCCCCAGGCACAAGCTCATCCCACTTATCCGCCGCTCGCGCTCTTGCCAGAGCCATGCATCAAAACGATATGCATCTTGTGTACGGGGGTGGCACGATGGGGATGATGGGCGAGCTGGCCAAAACTCTTGTATCGCTCTCCGGTCCCGAAGCTGTGCACGGCATCATGCCGGAATCGCTTATGGAATTGGAGCGCAACTCCGATGACGAGAAGACATTTGGCCGCGTCACCATCGTCGCCGATATGCATACGCGTAAGCGGATGATGACACGTGAAGTGATTGAAGGGAGACCTGGGAGCGGGTTTGTCGCGCTCAGCGGTGGGTATGGGACGATGGAGGAACTGTTGGAGGTGGTAACGTGGAAGCAATTAGGCATTCACAAACGAGGTGTTGTAGTTTTTAATATTGATGGATACTGGGATGGATTGCTGCAATGGGTCAACAAAGCTGTCGACAGTGGTTTTATTGCTGAACATAATCGAAGCATTATAGTTGAGGCTAAAGAAGCACACGACGTAGTTACCGAGCTAAAGCGGTACTAGAAGGCTTACAAATCAACTTAGTTTTATTTTAGCTTAGGGAAGAATAAGTTGGGTAGCTTGTCTCTTTTCTTAGGTCGTCGCATTTTCTTATCTATGTAACGATTCGAACCATCGTTCCATCACGTGACCGAACCACTCCCTGCCCGATCCCGATACAGATCCTATTCCTGACCCGAACCGGTAGGACTTCGGTTCCCGACCTGGTCCCCACTCAACTCCGATACGGGCTCTGTCAATATCCGAACCTGTATTACCTCGGCTCCTGACCAGCTCCTGATGCAACATCCGAAACAGGTCCTTATCTGAACCCATAGTACCTCGGCTTCGTGATCTCTCATCTCTCTTCGTGTATATAAGCCAGTCGTTTCGTTAGTTAGATCAGGTAGCTTTTGAATATCCTTTCGTACCCGGCCTATAGGTGTCAATTCTATCTTGGGTATTCGTTATCACTCGTGCACTCCCATATGCCTTCGGTAGTGATTCGCACCCGAATCCGATCGTTCTGATATCCTGCGCCGTTACACATAGAAGAAGATAATGACACCGTTCTTGATCATACAGCAGGGCTCGTGCGGTACAGCTTCAAAACCAATGGTCCTGAGGGTTGTTGTAAACTCCTTTTGCCACAGCATGGGTGAAATGCGCAGACCGTACAAGGCCTTCTGGAGTTTAAGGATCGTGCCTTTCTTCTGGTATCCGGGGCATCTTCATATATACTTCTCTGTCGATTGTTGTATGAGCGAAGGCGTTGGTTACATTGTATTGTTTTAGCTTGAGGTTGTATTTTGCTGCAATTGCCATGAGCATCCTAAATGACCAAGCCGCTAAGTGTTATACGAGGTGAACACTTACTGAGTCCGGTCCGTACTAAGGCGGTGCGTAAGCGTAGGTGTCGTAGGATTATTCTGTGAGGTTCGAAGACGATGATATAAGACAAAGGGGTGGTAAATCCAATCAATAAATTGACTAACTAACTTGCTGTATCAATCTGGGTAAGAGACGAGTGAAGTTATTTGAGTTGACTACAAAGAGCAAACATAACATAGGAAACTGTCCTCCTTATATATTTCCTCTTTGAACATAGAATCCCGAGTCTCCCATCTTGGCGGGATATTGAGGATCCTCCAATTCTCCCGAGTCTCCCATCCCTTGGCGGGATATCAAGGATCCTCCAATTCTCCCGAGTCTCCCATCCCTTGGCGGGATATTGAGGATCCTCCAATTCTCCCGAGTTTCCTATGTCTTGGCGGGATATCTTCTGTCACGTGCCTCGCTTACCTGTGCGAATCCTCGCTGTTCCTTTGCGCCCGCGTGCGCGCCGTGCTGCGCCCGTTGACAGGGTTTTGTTTGTTTGTTGGCGGGGTTGGTTCCTCATCTACAACCCGTATCCGTCATCGTGTGATGACGAGCACGGTCTTCACTATCGTGGATGCGCGCAGGCAAATGAAAGGATAAGTTGGCTCTATTTCAAGTACACTAAGATAGAGCGAG
>BCHH01000025.1:0-95036 GCA_001599595.1 Beverwykella pulmonaria | reverse complement strand
CCTAACCCTAACCCTAACCCTAACCCTAACCCTAACCCTAACCCTAACCCTAACCCTAACCCTAACCCTAACCCTAACCCTAACCCTAACCCTAACCCTAATTGTTGCGCTGGGCAGTCTGGTTGAAGCCTAGTGCTTGTACGAGTTCCAAGTACGCTACGTAGTCCTTGAGACCTTGTGGGGTGGGTGATCTGGTAAACAGCTATTTTTGATCTGCGGCAGTATAGAGAACTGTGAACTAGAAGGTTGAAGGGTTGCGAAGACTATTAGCGGCCTTGTTGACCAAGACTGCACGGATCTTTCCCCTAGGGTTTCCCAGCCATGAGATTATTGGCGTCTTGTCCCATTCACTATCCTTGGGCATGTAGCTCTGGTGACCTGTGTCTATCTTCTACTTGTGGTAGGCTTTTGGGCTATACCTGTGAGCATACTAAAGATACAAAGCAATGGTGATGCTGTGGCTGGTTTTCTTATCTGTGGGGTTGAAGAATTCCATGTCCTTGAGGCTGTTTGAGTGATAAAAGGCCTTTCTAACTATGCTCAAGCGCCTCTGTGTATTGCTCTTGATGCGCTTCCTTGTACTGCCAAGTGCCACCACGCGGAATATATTGGACAGTTTGGCAATGTCTTGGGAGGTCTGGTTGACAAGACCTAGGAGCGTGAGAATTAGGTAGAACTAATGCATGTCTTGTTTTGGCTTGGGAGTCTTCTCTATAAGGGGAGGAAGATTTAGGGGTGTATCTATTATGGTTTTGTTAGCTGTAGACGCTTCTGTGGGGCGGTGGTTGGGGTTCTCTGCTAGAGTGGAGATTGGTCTAGGAGGTGCCTCTTTAGGGAGTGTCTTGTTGGCCAGCGGTTTGGGCTCACTACTAATAATACTGTCTAAGATGTTTATGTCCTGTAATACACGTTAGGTATGGCCCTTACCCTTAGAACATACAATGGGGGTTAACAGGAAGGCTCTGTGATACCCTCTATAGGACAAACTTACATGCATAATTGTGGCACCCATCTTAATTATCTTGCCAATGCTGACTATGTCTGCTGTGAGACTGCCTGAGATTCCCTCTACTACACCACTTGCGTGATTATAGTTCTATTTTACGTTAATCACCTGCCACTACTGCAGACGGATGTTGGGATTCTGCTGTGGCAAGACCTTGAATTAGAAATCTTGCATCTGGACCTTGATGCAGGCTTCACAGATGTAATCTAGTTAGAAGAGTTTGCTGTTTAGAATGGTGGTCCACTTCTTGGCCTGTTTGTGATGCGTTTTGGAAGCAACAGGTAGGTTAAGATGTATGACAGTACAGTGGTGCTGGGCCTTATTTGCCTCCTAAAGGAGCGCGTCTTCACTAGCAAGCGCTGCATTTGTTTCTTCTTTATTGGGCGCAGTGTTATCCTCAACAGCATTAGGTATGACTGGCTGGATGTCCTTAGGTTTACCTATAGCTAGTAGCGCTGCTAGTTTCTCCCCTTTTACATTAACGTGCCTAAAATTGTTGAACAGCTTTTGTACGGCGTCGCGGAGGACGCGAGAGAGATGCTTGTATTGTCTTGTCTAAAGCTTGTGGGTTCGCAGATCAGCTATGCATTTCTCAACGTCCTTTGCGTGACGCTCAATCTGTTCCTGGTGCGCGTTATGAAGTTTATCCTTATACACATCCTGCTCCTTAACAAAATCTTCTATAATGGCATTAGTGTTGAGTTTTGTGTAATCTGTCCTCTCTGTGAGCTCTGCTTCTGACTCCTTGTTGTTACTGTTATTATTATTCTTAGACAAAGAAGCAGCACTAGTGGAGGCAGGGTTACGCTTGGGAGGTTGACGCAAAGGCTTCTTGCCAACCCCCTTAGCAGTGCTTTGGTTTGCGCCCTGCTCTTTTGGCAGTTCCTGTACTATAGCATTGCAGAGGGTTGGATCTGGACTAAGTAGTGTGAGACCCTGCGTCGCCCTCTTGGTGGCTGCCCTCTTACCCCTTGCTACCTTGTCCTTATTTGCAATACTCTTCAGCGCGCTGGCCTTTTTCTTGTTGTTGTAGTTGTAGTTGAGCACTAGCTTAGCGACGCAGTACGTGATGGCCTATATTGCCTTAATGTCTGCAGCCTTGCCCTTTAGGAATCCACCTTTTTGGATGTAGAGCTTGTTGTAGATGAGAACATAAAACTAAGTGGTCTAGTCCTCCTCTGTAAATCCTGTGAGGTTAGAGGTGAGCGTGGTAAGGAAGGCATAGTGACCTTTGTTTCGCACACATTTGTAAAACAACTGGAAGCTGTTACCACAGACCTTATTAGTGGAGCTAGTGCGAGGTACACAATGCCAGAATTCCTCTAGTATCTGCTAAACCTGTTTGTCCCCTACTAGGAACTTAGTAAATGTAGCGTCTCTAAGTTTTAACAACTCTGCGCAACATGCTTTGCTGTTCTAGAAGTGTTTAAATGGCTTGTGGTCTAGTGTGCCCGCTAACACATTGCATACATGACGTCTGAGGTCCGTCGCGGTTGCCTTCTTGTTGTATACTGATCCTTCGTCTTCCGTACCCTATGCATTGTCTAGTTCTGCGAGTTGTCGCACTGTCTCTAGCTCTTCCTTGTTTGGTGCAGGGCTGACTTGTGGCAGAGCATTGGAGCTTTTAGGATCGCCTTTCTGTGACGTATGGGAAGAGGGTCTAGCCCCAGGTGTCTAGTTTTGGAAAGGTGTGTCTGGGTCCATAATATAGGTCGCCATGACTGGCAGCGTATTGCACGGTATAGGGGTTGGGCGACAGGCTTTGTGGAGCACTTACCTGCTGCGGGCGAGGCAAAACGTCCTAGAGGGGGGTCCAAAGGCGAGAGTTGTGGAGTGGGGAGTAGGAAGGAAGGAGGGAGGGTGGTAGAAAGGGTTTTTATATACTGGCACTAGTAAGTTGCACGTGGCTCTGTGAGTTAAGGATGAAGGCAAAGGTAAAGGTGAAGGTGGAAGTAAAAGTGAAAGGGAAAGTAAAGGGAAGATAGAAGGTTCTAGGTTGGGGTTAACAGTGCAGTAAGGCCTGCGTGGACAGTAACAAAAGCAACCTTACAAAGCCTGTGTATAGACCCCTAATATAGTAGGAATCCAAGCAATTCGCCTCTTGAATTCCATAAGGCAACGCGATTATAATAGAGTTGACTTGTGTGTGCCTGCTTAAAGGCAAGACTTATAATGCCGCATTCGTCCTAGCTACTTTTTGTTGTACGGCGATGTTGACTAACAGCTGAGGTAATTTACTCTTGCGGCTTCTGCATTACTACTGCTGTATATAGAGGTTCTTACAAAGGCTCTATACTAACCCCCTATAGGTACTAGGTGTACACTAGCGAGGGAGCGTACAGATTTGCAATTTGACATTGTATTAACATTGTATCAACATTGTATTTTTAATTCAACATTGTATTAACATTGTATTTGCAATGCAGCATTGTATTAATATTGTATTTGCTATTTAATATTGTATTGACATTGTATTTGCAATTCAACATTGTGTTGACATTGTATGTTATGTTATGGAAAGGAAACAACAGATAACCTCAAGTCCTAATTGTCAATTTAATACTGTATTGACCTTGCGGCTCTCTCTAACTAGTTTGCATAAACAACTCCTCTGTCATAAGAACTACATCTTGTAACAATGCTGGAATTACAATTCTAGCAGAGAGTTCCACTTTAGAGGAATAATACTCCTTAAAGTCTGTGCTTCCTACTGTTAGATCTAATTCTTTGCCCTTCCTTGCGTGTTGCAGCATAAGAGACACTAAGAAGCTTGCCTCGCCCGCGCTTCTAGCATACATTAAGCCCTATACGTCCTTGGCTACAAATGCGAATTCACATCTTGCCTTGCCTATAATAATCTCACCTCTAGCGTTGTCTGGACGTTGTGTTTGCCAGATTCAACTACAAACAGCTTGGGGTAACAAGCAATAGAAGCAATATTTGTATTTTGGCATTGACAAACAGTGCGTGCATGGCTTGGCAGCCTCACTCATGTTTGCATTGCAGGACGTATAGTCATGTGCCGTTCCGTTTAAGTAGCATGATATACAGTGAGCCTTCCACTAGCGAAGTGCCTGAGGTATTCTTTTCATGAGGAACAACGCCGCCGCTTTGCTCTTATTCACCTAGCTTTCCCTTGCCTCTGCCATGGCACGTGCATGTTGGCTAACTTCTTGTTGCACAGTTATCTGCTGGGCGGCAAACAATGCAACGTTAAGACCATGTACGCTGCTTGCGGATGGTGTTGTCGTCAGCAACGTCCCAGGAGTATCTGACAGCGGCGGTGTTAGGCCGCGTATTAGGCTGCTAGAGAGGGAAGACGTGTGTAGTCCAGTGCGAATTGGTGGGGTTGTAAACACGTGCATTTTGGTTCCATCCTTAGAGCCTCTCGCTCTGCCAGAGGGAAAGGATACAGATGCAATGCGCTTGCGCTTATGCGCAGTAGAGGATGTCTCCACTGTAAGGCAGTTGTTGTCAGCAGCTTCCCTAGTATTATTGTCAGCGGCTTCACTGGTATTGGCCATGCGGTTCAACATGCGCCTGGCAACGGGAACAGATAATAAGGGAATGAATAATAGGGCTAGGAGCTGAGGATTGATTGAATTATTGGCTTCACATGCATCGCACTGCGTCTTGTGGTCTAGACATTGTACTCTGTCGCGTTAGCCGTCCAGGTAAGAGTCCAGCGCTTGCCTGCAACAGTTGCCATCTGCGTTTAGGAACTATGCTACCCTGTGGCTTTCTTCTGGTGTGCCTTTGTCTAGCTAGGTGGCAAATCCCTCCAGGAGAACAACACAAGCTGTGGCAACCTGGCCACCGCGACTAGCGCGACTAGATTCTTGACTGTATTGCTTTAGTCCCTCTGGTGCACTATAGTGCAGTACAAGGTTAATGTTAGGATTGTGTAGGCTGTGCCCTAGTGCACTGGTGGCAATTATAATCCCTTCCTCCTTTGCTGTAAATGCTTCCAACTCCTGCCTCTTCTCTGCTTTATCTATCTTGCTGTGGAATAAAGAACAGCCTAGTTTGTCTGCGACCTCTTTTACTATAGATATATACAGGACAAACACAACAATCTTTGTGTGCCCACTGTGCTGTTTACAGGATTAGATGTGGTTAGTAATCTCTTGTGCACCAAACCGCTTCATCTTAATCCTCTCTACTTAATATCTTAGGTTGGGTCAGGTAGTCAGCTTGCAAAATAGTAACATACTGTTGCGCGGGAACAAGAGGCGTTCAAAGAGCTTAGCTTCTTCCTCCAGTGGCAGTGTAGCAGTAAGCGCTACTAAGGGAACTTCTTGTTGCACTAGCTTGCCTAAATAGGACATAGTTTGCTGGAAGGCTGGGCTCGTGAGCAGCTGATAATAAGCCTTATCAATGACAATCTAACCTATGCGCGCAATCTTCCAAACTACCTTAATAAAGGCAACAAACCCTGGCGTGTTGATCTGTTTAGGCATGACAATTACAATACGTGCGTGGTCTGCCCTCACGCTATTGGCCTATTCTACGCAATAAATGCCAAGTTCCTTGCACTTACGTACAATATCTAGTTGGAGGCCAACAAGAGGTACAATGACAACCTGAAGGCCAAAGGCTGGACACGTTGCTGGCAAGAGGAAGGCAAGGCTTTTGCTACTTCCTGTGCCAGCTGTAACGGCGCAGGATATCAGGACGATCGGATTCGGGTGCGAATCACTACCGAGGCATATGGGAGTGCACGAGTGAGAACGAATACCCAAGATTGAATTGACACCTATAGGCCGGGTACGAAAGGATATTCAAAAGCTGCCTGATCTAACTAACGAAACGACTGGTTTATATACACGAAGAGAGATGAGAAATAGCAAAGCCGAGGTACTACAGGGTTGGGTAAGGACCCGTTTCGGAGTTGCATCAGGAGCTGGTCAGGAGCCGAGGTAATACAAGTTCGGATATGGACCGAGCCTGTATCGGGGTTGAGTGGGGAGCAGGTCGGGAACCGAAGTCCTACCGGTTCGGGTAGGAACAGGATCTGTATCGGGATCGGGCAGGGAGCGGTTTGGTCACGTGATGGAACGATTGTTCGAATCGTTACACCAGCCACATACACTATGGGACTCTTGTTGGTAAAGATATTAGCTAGCAACTGCTTCTAGAGGCCTCTAAATGTGCTGCTAGGTCTGTACATGTAAACAAGGAGAGCCTGTTAATCTACAGATGCTAATGCCAATGCCTAATCTACGCAGGCGGATTGTACAGGTGTTATTTAATCTGCGTTGTTAGTATCTGTTGGCTCACTAGGTCCTAGCGCGTCAAGTTGTTCTTGGGTAAGCGGGAATCCAATATATTGATGCCAGCGAGTGCTAACTTTCTAATGTTGATCCCGCAGCCTGGAAGAGAACTAGCCAATCAAATTGGCATACGCAAGATGTCTAGTTGTTACGCTATGGCCTGACTGTGTTTCCATTGCATCTGCGTTGGCAGTATCTTCTACTTCCTTTATGTCCTAATAATCTAAGAGTACAAACTCGCCTGACTTGCCTGCCTCTTGTTGGCCCATAGCAACAGTCATCTGATGTATTGGGCGTATTGTAAGAGCCTTACTAAGTCTAGTAAATGTGATGCTTGCAAGCGCTTTGGTAAGCACACTAGCGTCTCCCCTGTAGCTCGTCCCCTGTGCATTTGGGAAAAGGAACTCACTGTATGCTTGCTAATAGCCTGCTCCTTGATGGTCCTTTGGGACTAGCTCCTGTAGAGTCTGCAAATGCAGTAGCACAAGCTATATATACTAGAAGAGTATATTTCCAACTGAGCGTGGGATAAAGCGCCATACAGGTTAAGGTTTCTTAGTTTGCGTGTAGCTTTTGTGCTATTAGGGCACAATAGCAAGAAGGCCTTGTACAAGGAAGATGTTCCGTAGCCTGTAGTTGTGTGTGTTCATGAAACAAATACTAAGAAGTTTAGTACCACAGGCCTGCTGGCTATACAACAGGTAAATAAGAGCTGCCAAGGATACTCCAAAGTGATGTGCATCCTCAGCATACTAACAAATACACTCTAGCCTTTTGCAAGGATTGGACACAAATAGAGTTTGCTGCTACTTGCGCAGGATGGAGTTAGATGCAAGTAACTTTTGCATCTAATCTCTAACAAAGGTATCCTAGTTACCTAGAACAATATTTTTGTCTTGTTGAAAGATGTGGTAGCCGTAGTAAATGGCTCCTGGTTGATCTCTGATAAGAGGCCATAGAATAGAGGGCAGTTGACACTCCTCCTCTACGTAGAGGAGCTGTAGTAGTTTGCTGCTAGTGTCTTAGTAGTGTGCTAGTACTATAGTTTTCTATTTGTTCGTGTTAATTGTGGTATTGTGACATGTTAGTTAGTTACTATCCTATTAAATAAACCCTTTAGCATCTGCATCTTTTTAAAGTTCTTAGAGTTTAATATTAGTAGCAATTACCCATCTAATTGCATTGTGTGACTCAAGGTTTAAGTATTGACGCGTCCAGGTCTAAATAGTAGAGAGAGGTGTTGGCTTGGTTGTATAAGACTTGTTAGCCCTGTCTAGGATAGATCTAGCACCAAGGTTTCTGTCCTCCTCCTCTTCCTCACTACTAGTAGGATAATCCTTGTTATTGGGAAATTGATGTAACAGTTCCTGTAGAAAGGCAAACTAGGCCATCTTTTTTATTTTAGACAGATTAGTAGCAACTGTCTTTGCATGCCTGTATCCATCTGCAGTAACAGCCTGTGTGGACAGCGCATTAACTAGTGTGAGTTCCCATTTGGACTTCTTGACTTCCTGTTGAATAAGAGAGAGCTAGAAGGCATGACATAGTTTCTCAAGATAGTGCAAGGTAGTCCGTGTAGGGTTCTGCTCTAGCTTGCTGCGAATCTTAGTAAGGCGGTTACTGTAAGAAATGGCAGCCTCTGATAGCCATGTAATTAGGTTCTCCTACGCCTGTTTCTAGCTACCTGTAAACGTGTACTTAGGATAAAGCAAGTTACTTAGTTGATTGTAGGTTTAATAGAAGAAGACAAATAGATGTTGGAGGGTGCTAACGTGCTTTGTGTTATAGTCTTTGTATAGTGCAAAAGTAGTACTTGGCGCTTTAGCAGAGTTTTTGTGGCAGATGGCAGTGCGAATTACATTTCCAAATAGGTTTGTATTATATTGCTATGCTTGCATTATAGTTTTGATTGCGTCCTACAGGATTCTAACGCATGGCGCATTACTAGCTAAGGGTGGCCTAGTAAGAGACTTAATGTGTGCAAAGTCCATGTGAGCAAGCTTTTGCTGCTATCTAGTAGCCTCTAGCAACAGGTTTGCCTAGTTGCTCTCCTACTCTAGGATTGTATGCGCTGCAGCTTCAACGCGTGCCACTTACTGCTCTCTCCCTAAGGTTAGGAGTTGGCCTAGTTCTCTAGCATTATCCTAGTTGGTATCTAAAGAGTAGTCGCTGTCTTTATAAAGGAAGGGGTCTGACGCTTTGTGAGGCATAACTTCAAAGTAGGAGGCAGCGCTTTGCTCTAATCCTACCTGGCCTAAGCTAGTATTAAAGAACTGCTAGGCCAACACTGGACGCATTTAATAGTTGCGTCTCTAAGCAATTAACAATGCTTCTTTCTTTGTTAGTCTTCCTTTCCCCTTTTTCTCTGCCTACTTGCTATTGTGTTGCTCCTTATTAACTTCTATTTCCTTGTTGTGATGCGTAAGTTGATAGGTTTCAATGTTATGCACAGCGTTAGGGCTAGTAAAGATTTTTCTACATGGCAAATCTAGAGTGCACATAAAGCCCTTGTGTGTCTAAAGGTATAGGTATAGTAGAACAACGCTGTGTGGAATTGTAACTTGTGCCCTAGTCCTGCAAAGGTCTAGCTGTAGGGTATCTCTGTATGCTAGGATTGCCCTAAATACGTCTGCTTTCTTGCGTACGCATTTATAGTGTTCTGTAATATGTGGGCTAATAGAGCTAGGGAGAATTGCGTATTTGTATAACTGGCAGATGAGCACGTAATAAGTGCGTTTGTGGTAGAATAGGTCTTTAAAGGTTGCAATGTTAACTTTGTTTAGGGGATAAAGTAGTTGTTGGGCTCTAAGTACTAATAGAGTAAGTATAGTAAGTAAACAAAGCATTAAGAGATTCTAAGGAGGAGGTGTATTCTTACTTAGACATTGGGCTTTAGTATTAGGCTTTGGCTTTGGACATATATAACAATAGGGGTGCGGCAGGACGCTTCTATGTAGTTTAACCCCTGTACAGGTTGAAACAACAATTAAAAGTTCTATCTGCTGACATAACTTATTTGTTAGCTAATTAGGTAATTACTGTGTGCAGCTAATTTAAACAAGTATTAACAAGCTCTATTATGTTCTTCTAAAGAGCGCATTAAGGGCTAGGACTTGTTGCTATAGAGGTTAACACAGAGCCTTTGTGTCAACCTCCTAATATGCATGAGTGGGTTGTCCTGTGCTAGGTAAGGTACAATATTGTTAATTTGGTTTCTTTGTTAGCAGATTAGGTGATGTCACACTAAAGAAAATTAGAGCAGAGTGCGAACTAGCAGTCAGCTCTTTATTTCTCTACTATGTATCCACAATGACTGCATTATTTAATAAGAATCTTATAAAGGATTGCAGCTTCTCTAGCAAGTACAAAATTTTTTCTGTCTTAGCTAAGCTGCAGGAAGATCTAGCTGACAGCAACAGTGTCTAGGTTAGGGTAACTAGAGAGGGCGACAAGGACAAAGGCCCGCAGACAATTACTGGATTTTTTTTGCCTAGTCTAGATAAAGCCTTGCAATAGTTGTGTGCATCTACTACAAAATTGCGGCTTTTAGCACAAATCTGTGAAATCTACTGCAAAGCACAAGTAGAGGAAGCAGGCAACAATAATTCAACGCACAATAGAATATTAAGAAGTGGATTACAGAGAACTAAGGGTTTAGGGTCCCAACATGCAAACTGCAAGATCTAAGAGAAGGCATTAATATTATTTGCTGCTAGATGGCAGGACTTGCAGGGCAGAGAGGAAGAGTTAATTTAAGAAATAAGTAACTAAGACATACAACGCGCGCAATTTTTATTAGCATACCCTAGGCTAGGGCAAAAGCAGGCAGGGGAAATAGTAAAGCAAGCAAGCGTTGTAGCTACCTAGGCTGCATTTAAGGACTAGAGTAGAATTATGCAGTATTGGCGGTGCAGAGCATGGGAAGGACCAACGCTGTTAAACGCACCTACTAAGACATTCTAGGTGGTTGACAAAAGCAATAATAATATAGATGATGCTACTAAGGATAACTATCTTCTTAGCACTGCTATAGTGCAAACAGAACGTAGAAGCATAGGGGCTAGACTGTTAAGAGTAGCCACTTGCAAACGTCTCTACTTTAAGATATTAAATTTAGAGGCCTTGGAAGGCATCACAATACTAAGAAATTAGTAGCTCTGCTCCTTTTTTTATAAAGAGGCCTAGCGCTGTAAAGAGGAACTCTGTTGCAGTAGTATTTAGACTAGACAACCTAGTGTAAGTCTAATAACTTTGGCAAAAGAGAGCATGTTTAAGGACTTCTACAGACTAGGTCTAGAATCTAGAAGCATAGACAAGATCTCCCACCCTAGTAAATAGGAGGACCTTACTTAGGTGCTGGAACAAGGAAGCTGCTGGGCTGAGTTTGAAAACGTGTTTAGCTTAGGTATCTTCCTTTTACTAGGCTATTTAAGCATGCCAAACACATTTGTGGAAAGGACGCTACATGCCAATTAAGTTAAGATATGGATAAAGCTTCTTGCGCACTGCAATCTAGCCCTAAGGGATATGTCTAAGAAAATAGAACTAATCTTCTAGGCATGTATAGCAAATAATAATCTACTAACAGAGGAACTAGGACTTAAGAAGGTTTAGGACTAGACATAGGCAAAGACTTAATGTTCTCTAGCAAGCATGCTTAATTTACAGCTAGCGGTGCACAATAAATTGTAGAGTACATTACATATAAGACTTGTTACTCTTAGCGTTTGTATAGAGCCTCTGTCTTAACACCTACTATATATAAATTGTTTGCATTGTGTATTTAGACTGTAAAGCAGAGTATGTTTAAATCTCACTCTATATTATATAGTGCTTGTAATGTAGTGCGCGTGCGTGCGTGCTGACTATGTAATTAATATTGCATGGGCATTGTGATGCTGCTTTTGCTCCTCGCAGGCGCTAATAGCATGTTTTAGCATAGCCTCTCTCCTTCCTCCTTTGTGCTCTGTTTGGTGCAACCTCACGCATCACGTTTAGTTATAACGTATTCTGACATTTATACTAATGTTTTAAAAAAGGTCTGTCTGTGTTATAAAAGGCTATCTGTAGCAGAGGATAAGGACTCTATATTAAATAGTTAGAAAGCTGCAGATATAATACTGTCAGATGTAAGGGCTATATAGGGGTTTAGGAAATAGTATTTCTATAACCCCCAAGTAGACAAAGTGTCAGATGGACAGGTATTAGTTGTGGTATTAGATGTAAATGTGCTTAAACAGGCCTGCAACAGATCAACAAAATAGGACTAAGCGCATAGGGTTAAGCAAGAAATAAAACCTAGCCAAGAACACAATGGCTGGGACGAAGACACAACAATTAATTAATCAATTAATTTATTAATATTCATTATTCTTTTATCTCACAACGCGACTATATTATTCTTGTAGCTAAAATAGTGCTACAATCTAACAGATACAATCTTAGGTATAATAAATTATTATATTATACAAAGACGTTGCGCAAGGAGCTTAACTAATTAGGTCCTTTTGCGTGTAAATAAATACTTAGCATAGTTTGTGCATTAGGCGTCTGGTTCATGCGCGGGCTAAATCCTAGTTGGGGGGTTGAACCCGCATGGGCAGGTAGAAATAATAGATACAGGTTGGGGTTGAACCTGCATGCGCAGGTGGAAATAATGGATACAGGTTGGGGTTGAACCTGATTAGCAGGTTGAAATAATAGATATTGCATAATAGATATGGCGGGGGGGGGSVGGGGGGGGCACGGGCCCCTCATAATGGATATCGCAGCGATATCAATTGGCCCAGTATAGTATAGCCTGTGTAGGGTTCTGCTCTAGCTTGCTGCGAATCTTAGTAAGGCAGTTACTGTAAGAAATGGCAGCCTTGGATAGCTATGTAATTAGGTTCTCCCACGCCTGTTTCTAGCTACCTGTAAACGTGTACTTAGGATAAAGCAAGTTGCTTAGTTGATTGTAGGTTTAATAGAAGAAGATAAATAGATGTTGGAGGGTGCTAATGTGCTTTGTGTTATAGTCTTTGTATAGTGCAAAAGTAGTACTTGGCGCTTTAGCAGAGTTTTTGTGGCAGATGGCAGTGCAAATAACATTTCTAAATAGGTTTGTATTATATTGCCATGCTTGCATTATAGTTTTAATTGCGTCCTACAGGATTCTAACGCATAGCGCATTACTAGCTAAGGGTGGCCTAGTGAGAGACTTGATGTGTGCAAAGTCTATGTAAGCAAGCTTTTGCTGCCATCTGGTAGCCTCTAACAACAGGTTTGCCTAGTTGCTCTCCTACTCTAGGATTGTATACGCTGCAGCTTCAACGCGTGCTACTTGCTGCTCTCTCCCCAAGGTTAGGAGTTGGCCTAGTTCTCTAGCATTGTCCTAGTTGGTATCTAAAGAGTAGTCGCTGTCTTTATAAAGGAAGGGGCCTAATGCTTTGTGAGGCATAACTTTAAAGTAGGAGGCAGCGCTTTGCTCTAATCCTACCTGGCCTAAGCTAGTATTAAAGAACTGCTAGGCCAACACTAGACGCATTTAACAGTTGCGTCTCTAAGCAATTAACAATGCTTCTTTCTTTGTTGGTCTTCCTTTCCCCTTTTTCTCTGTCTACTTGCTATTGTGTTGCTCCTTATTAACTTCTATTTCCTTGTTGTGATGCGTAAGTTAATAGGTTTTAATGTTATGCATAGTGTTAGGGCTAGTAAAGATTTTTCTATATAGCAAATCTAGAGTGCACATGAAGCCCTTGTGTGTCTAAAGGTATAGGTATAGTAGAACAACACTATGTGGAATTGTCACTTGTGCTCTAGTCCTGCAAAGGTTAGGCTGTAGGGTATCTCTGTACGCTAGGATTGCCCTAAATATGTCTGCTTTCTTGCGTACATATTTATAGTGTTCTGTAATATGCAGGCTAATAGAGCTAGGGAGAATTGCGTATTTGCATAACTGGCAGATAAGCACGTGATAAGTGCGTTTGTGGTAGAATAGGTCTTTAAAGGTTGCAATGTTAACTTTGTTTAGGGGATGAAGTAGTTGTTAGGCTCTAAGTACTAATAGAGTAAGTACAGTAAGTAAACAAAGCATTAAGAGCTTCTAAGAAGGAGGTGTATTCTTACTTAGACATTAGGCTTTAGTATTAGGCTTTGGCTTTGGACATATATAACAATGGGGGTGCGGTAGGACGCTTCTATGTGGTTTTACCCCTGTACAGGTTAAAACAACAATTAAAAGTTCTATCTGCTAACATAAATTATTTGTTAGCTAATTAGGTAATTGCTGCGCGCAGCCAATTTGAACAAGTATTAATGAGCTCTATGTTCTTTTAAAGAGCGCATTAAGGGCTAGGACTTGTTGCTATAGAGGTTAACACAGAGCCTTTGTGTCAACCTCCTAATATGCATAAGTGGGTTGTCCTGTGCTGGGTAAGGTACAATATTGTTAATTTAGTTTCTTTGTTAGTAGATTAGGTGATATTGCACTAAAGAAAATTGGAGCAGAGTATGAACTAGCAGTTAGCTCTTTATTTCTCTACTACGTATCTACAATAACTACATTATTTAATAAGAATCTTATAAAGGATTGCAGCTTCTCTAGCAAGTACAAAAAATTTTCCGTCTTGGCTAAGCTGTAGGAAGACCTAGCTAACAGCAACAGTGTCTAGGTTGGGGTAACTAGAGAGGGCGACAAGAACAAAGGCCTGCAGACAATTACTAGATTTTTTTCGCCTAGTCTAGATAAAGCCTTGCGATAGTTGTGTGCATCTACTATAAAATTGCGGCTTTTAGCACAAATCTGCAAAATCTACTGTAAAGCACAAGCAGAGGAAGCAGGTGACAATAATTTAACACACAATGGAATATTAAGAAGTAGATTACAGAGAACTAAGGGTTTAGGGTCCTGACATGCAAACTGCAAGATCTAAGAGAAGGCATTAACATTATTTGCTGCTAGATAGCAGGACTTGTAGGGCAGAGAGGAAGAGTTAATTTAAGAAATGAGTAACTAAGACATACAACGCGCACAATTTTTATTAGCATACCCTAGGTTAGGGCAAAAGCAGGCAGGGGAAATAGTAAAGTAAGTAAGCGTTGTAGCTACCTAGGCTGCATTTAAGGACTAGAGTAGAATTATGTAGTATTGGCGGCGCAGAGCACGGGAAGGACCAACGCTGTTAAACGCACCCACTAAGACATTCTAGGTGGTTAATAAAAGTGATAACAATATGGATAATGCTACTAAGGATAACTATCTTCTTAGTACTGCTATAGTGCAAACAGAACGTGGAAGCATGGGGGCTAGACTGTTAAGAGTAGCTACTTGCAAACGTCTCTACTTTAAGATATTAAATTTAGAGGCCTTAGAAGGCATTACAATACTAAGAAATTAGTAGCTCTGCTCCTTTTTTTATAAAGAGGCTTAGCGCTGTAAAGAAGAACTCTGTTGCAATAGTATTTAGACTAGATAACCTAGTGTAAGTCTAATAACTTTAGCAAAAGAGAGCATGTTTAAGGACTTCTACAGACTAGGTCTGGAATCTAGAAGCATAGACAAGATCTCCTACCCTAGTAAATAGGAGGACCTTACTTGGGTGCTGGAATAAGGAAGCTGCTAGGCTAAGTTTGAAAACGTGTTTGGCTTAGGTATCTTCCTTTTACTAGGCTATTTAAGCATGCCAAACACATTTGTGGAAAGGACGCTACATGCCAATTAAGTTAAGATATGGATAAAGCTTCTTGCGCACTGCGATCTGGCCCTAAGGGATATAGCTAAGAAAATAGAGCTAATATTCTAGGCATGTATAGCAAACAATAATCTACTAACAGAGGAACTAGGACTTGAGAAGGTTTAGAACTAGGTATAGGCAAAGACTTAATGTTCTCTAGCAAGCATGCTTGATTTACTGCTAGTGGCGCACGATGAATTGTAGAGTACATTACGTATAAGACTTTGTTACTCTTAGCGTTTGTACAGAGCCTCTGTCTTAACACCTACTATATATAAATTGTTTGCATGGTGTATTTAGACTGTAAAGCAGAGTAGGTTTAAATCTCACTCTATATTATATAGTGCTTGTAATGTAGTGCGCGTGCGTGCGTGCTGACTATGTAATTAATATTGCATGGGCGTTGTGATGCTGCTTTTGCTCCTCGCAGGCGCTGACAGCTTGTTTTGGCATGGCCTCTCTCCTTCCTCCTTTGTGCTCTGTTGGTGCAACCTCACGCATCTGCAGCTCTCCTAGCGCTGCTATTGCTCCTTGTCCTCGCAGGCGCTGACAACAGTACGTTTGGTTATGATGTATCCTGGCATTCCTACCAATGTTTTGAAAAGGTCTGTCTGTGTTATAAGAGGCTATCTGTAGCAGACAATAAGGACTCTATTAAATAGTTAGCAAGCTGCAGATACAATCTCAGGTACAATAAATTATTATATTATACAAAGACGTTGCGCAAGGAGCTTAACTATCAGGGCCTTTTGCGTGTAAATAAATACTCAGCATAGTTTGTGCATTAGGCGTCTGGTTTATGCGCGGGCTAAATCCTGGTTGGGGGGTTGAACCTGCATGGGCAGGTGGAAATAATAGATACAGGTAGGGGTTGAACCCGCATGCGCAGGTGGAAATAATGGATACGGGTTGGGGTTGAACCTGATCAGCAGGTTGAAATAATGGATATCGCATAATGGATACGGCGGGGGGGTGGCAGGGGGGGCACGGGCCCCTCATAATGGATATCGCAGCGATATCAATTGGCCCAGTATAGTATAGACGAAAATCACTTGAAACTCAAAAAGCCTTATGACTTGACACTGCAATGCCCTAGCAGTTCGCAAGTTATAAAAACTGTAGGTCCTCAAAGATTTTGGGCAGCTGACTTTGAGGGATACGACCTTGTTTTAGGATACCTGTGGCTTTGAGAAGCTGATCCTAAAATCTGTTTTTCAACAGGACAAGTGGAATGGTGGGAGGATGAAACTGAGCGGATTCAGTTAACATCTGTGGATCACCTCCTCCACGACATCACACAAGGCGAGCGAGCATACATGCTACACCCAGGGAAGCTTGTTATTAGTCCAGTAACTGACGGTATTAAGAACGCTCTCATCCAGGAGCTGCATTGGGAAGGCCTTGGGCCTGGACCGCAACTCAGGGGACCTGCGGGGCCCAGCGGCGATGTAGTTCAAGATGCAGAATGGTTCCACTGTCAAGGGTTACTCTGGCTGAAAAACATGACCCTCGAGATTATTGATCACCTGCGGAAGTGCGTGGAGGACCTCCCGCAACTCTCCTGGCTACCAGAGGCAACGGCACGTCGAGTCGTGGCCAGCATGTATGATGAGAACCCAAGGCGGGCAACACTGCCTCCGGGCGTGGCCCGTATCCTCCCCGGTGACGAGGAGGATGCTCCATACATCTCGCCTGAGGATGATAAGCCAGACCCTGACGAACTGAGGTTTGTGCTGGAGGAACTTCACCATAGATGGCTTGCTTTTAGCAAGCATCAAACCAAGATACTACGTCCTAATGGGGAATACAATCACGCGATTGAGATAGAGGATAGGGCAAGGATACCCAATCTTCCTATCTACAATCTCTCTAGCCATGAATTAGATATCCTGCAAGATTACCTTGACACAGCACAGGAGAAGGGGTGGATCTGCCCAAGCAAGTCTCTAGTTGGTGCTCCGATTCTCTTTGTTCCCAAAGCAGACAGGACATTGAGGCTTTGCGTTGACTATAGAGGGTTGAACAAAGTTACAATCAAAAACAGGTATCCTATCCCACTTGTGAGTGAGATAATAGATCGCCTGTTGAAGGCCAAAATCTTCACCAAGCTTAATTTGCGCGACGCCTATCACAGTGCATACAGTTCATCCGGCCAGACTAAAAGGTCGGCTAACACAGCAAGCGCTAAAATAGCGTATTTTCTCCCCTCGGTTAGGATGAACCTTATCCCGACGAGATGACCTATCAGATGGCTGGATGAACTATTTGATGGCCGGATGAGCATTGATATTGCATTGTCACTGCATTAGATCACAATAAGTTTGAATCTCAACTTCGGCAGAGTAGAGGCGGTGAACAGCGAAAAAAGGCGGTGTATTGCATTATAAATGCATTGAAGAATCGCTGCGCAAAATATTTATCGACAGAAAAGATTTTAAAATGGGTGAGACTGTTTTATTTCACGCATTGTTATTGCTTTGTTAATGCATTTATAGCAACACCGTTACTGAGCGATCTTATTCCCCCTCCTAATGTCCCCGTACACAGCCTTGATACAGCCTTACGGGATACGCAGCTTTGCAACCTTTACGTTGAACGCTTTAAAGGGTTGCAGGATGCATTACTAGTGCATTTACAGGCTTCAGATCAGATCCTTTCTGGTTCTGATACAGAGTATGAGGCTAGTTGAGTTGAGGCAGAGGTGGAATTTGAGGATGCAGTGAGTGACAACATTATATTGCATTGTAATCGCTTTGTTAATGCATACGTAGGAAGACGACGACTTCTTCGGTCATGTTGTTGGCGGAGAGAACTAGACAATACCACCTGTTACTACTCGCAAAGCCGTCTACGTAAATGACCTTCCCTCATACCCTCGGACGCATCTAGACGGATATACCTACATTGTTGATGTTCGTGGCATGACCCGAGAGGAGATAAAGTCAATGATTGAGGTATGTGGACAATAAAAGATTGACAATGCATTGCTAAATTCTTATTAGAGTGTAGAGTACAGTTCATATGAAAAGGTCAAATACAAGCCAACCTTCTCACCTCTCCTTAACGCTAGGGTCGAACGGTCTACACGAGTTAATTCAGGTATTAAAGCCTGCCAATTTATTCATGAAGACCTCCGTAATATGCGTCACCAATATGTTTCTGGGTCAATGTGGGCACGTTATTGAGCACTGTTGCGCGATCGGGATACAGGAGAGGTTGCAACTCTGCGACGCAATACCATTGCATTATACAATGCTAGTAGAGGTTGATTTACTAAGAGAAAGGCATGCCGTAACCAGAGGGAGAGTTGCAAGCTGGAATTTAAAACGCCCAAAAATCCAGTACGTAAATCTATGTTATTGCATTAATATTGATTTCTAACACTTTTAGGACGTTAATGGGGTATTGCTTCCCTATCTTGCCTGTGTCCATTCTCTGTATTGTCCGTCCTAGGGAGACAACCATTACTTTAAGTACCTTAAACGGGAAAGCTACAATTTTGACCTGCTTAAACATCTTATTAATACTACTCCTGAGCAGATCAGCAATTTGGTGAAGGATGATAGGTGTGCTGTAATTAGAGCGACATCATCTTGAGCACAGAAGTGTGGTAAGTTTTATGGCTTTACAATGCATTAACATATTATTGACATTGCAAGGTGTTGATTATGCACAAGGACAGGGCAAGATGGTTTATATTGCCGGTGGAGCAGTCACCTATACAATATGTATCCCATTTGACCTTAATCTTACGCCATATATTACATTTACATCACATGGAGAATACAATACAGCACCACCACCCCCAAATACTCTACCAAAAGACATTACGCGGAGGCTACTCGCCTGTATGCGCCGTTTCCTATGACCTGACTCTACGCCAGGTAAGAAAAAGCTTTACAACGCAATTATTTCGCATTGCTAATGCATATAGCACAATTTTACAAGAGTCCTGAGCTCTAGGCCTTCTGCAACGAGCACTAAGTCAACACTCTAGAGCAGATCCATGCCTCTTTTGCCAATCAAGATAGGATATCAGCTATGCTCTATGCTGAGCGTCTCCGATTCTATCCTGAAGGAAAAAGTTTTAATGGGGTATTGTTTGAGTACGAAAGAAACCACAAGAATTAGCCAACAGAGGTTTATGGCCCTATAATACATTAATAATGCATATCTAACACATGTCTAGGCCTATATTCAAGCAATCTATAACGACTCTCGTGGATGTACAATTATATGCTTTATGAAGGAACAAGCTGAATTTTTTGTGCAGCAAGAGTCATTTGAGGTAGATATGTCATACAAACGCATAAGAGACGACGGTTTTAATGAGATTATTGTGGCCAAGTTTGACGAAGAGCATGGAAGGAGTAAGTTTGCCTTGAATAATCAATGCATTGTTAACGCAATATACAGTCTTTGTCTTTGGGAAAATTCTTACCAACAAGCAAACTACTGATAGCTATTATCTATCCTTCTAAAGATATTTTAGAAACGTTGAGCGGGTTACAAACAAGATAATACAGTGGGAGTACCTCCATGGAGTCGGATTTAAAGCAGTAGTAATGGATATGCTAGGAACACAGATGGCAGGTAATTAACCCTTAACTTTGCATTAATATTACATTGTTAACGAATTAATAGGTTTTGGCATGTATCTTAGCTCTTGTGATCCATTGCATAGATCATGGCAAGAGCAGCTCCTATTTGTACTAATTATATGCTATATCCACTTCAACCGCAGTATTCCTCGAGCTGCTGGGGTAGGTGGTAATTGAGAGACTGTCCATGGTCGGATGCAGGCTCTTAAAACTGCTCCTTCATCAAAAGATTATCACCGAATATGCGATCACCTTATTGGTAAGCAATTTTATTGCAATGTTATTGCAATGTCAACGCATTTAACTTATAAATAGAAAATGAGATACCAGCAGTAGCTAATTGGGCCCGCCATAAGAAGCATACTGTTATTGCTGCTGGGCTTAATATGCATTGCTCACGCATGCGTAATGCTTTATGGCGGAGTATTTGAAACCATACAAATGCAGCTGAGCAAGCATCAAACCAGTCATATGCCTACGGAAAAAGGCAGTTTCTATTGCCAGCAATTTTAAGGTTAGTTAGTTTACGTCTTAAAAACGCAATGTTAACACATGTAGCGCGTGGAACCTTGATCAACGTTCAATGGCAATGTACGAAGCTCGGCAGGAATATGGTGTATCCCATACCTACCGCAACACTTCTATAGAGAGTCGATTGGACGGACATATGGCAAAAGAACGTGAGTGCATTAAAATTGCATTACTGTTACAATACTAACGTTCTAGGGTCGCGCGCTGAGCGTAACAGGATTATTGATCACAATGATGAGTATCTAGATACAAGCTTTGACAGGCTCTTATTTTAGGCTACGTCATCAGGTAATATCCCTAGGATTTCTTCTCAAGGCCGAGGACGGCTAGCAAAACAGAATGGAAAGAAGAAGGCTGGCTCTCCATCAAGAGTTTCAAAACGAGCAAGTCCAACAAGGTAATAAGGGTGTATTGCATTGCCTTTGCGATGCTAATGTACAGAAGGCCCTCAGCACTAAATCCCTCTACTCCTTCATCTTCCTATCAGTCCCAGCCGTCTACCCGAGACAGTGAGGCTACACCTAGAGCGCAGAGACTGTAAGTACTTCTAATAGCTTGTATATATATTGCTAATACAATAAGATTACAACCATTCCCGCTTCTGCTATCCAGCGATTCAGATTTGTAAGAGAACCTAACTGAGTACTTGACTTGCAACTCTAACGCATTATTAATGTTTTAGTGACCCTCAAACACCTTCTCAGTGCCTTCCCATGCGTTCTACTTCATCGGACGTAGGTTCTCCTACTAGACAAGAACAATTATATAATCAACAGGCTAGAGCTTTAGCAATAGAGCTATCAATTCAGGAGCAAATACAAGCTCTTAGTGATATTACTGAAATAGATCAGCAGGAAGATGAACTTCCAGAGGACGAACAGGAGTATTGAGTAACAAAATAATGCATTAGCAATGCATTACAAATGGGTTCATCATGTAAAATTAATATTTATCTTTGAAATATATTAATTGTGATGACGAGCACGGTCTTCACTATCGTGGATGCGCGCAGGCAAATGAAAGGATAAGTTGGCTCTATTTCAAGTACACTAAGATAGAGCGAGAAGAGGTTCTCAGGGAGAACGATCCTATATACAGAAGGGTAYGGTCCGGGCGCGGCCCGACCGAGCATGTGGCATGGTGGCTGATACACTTCACGCCGATGTGAAGCTGAGCGTGCGCCACCCCGTCGCATCTGATGCGGGGTCCCGCTCAGCTCCTGCCACCATCGTCTCAGACACGTGTTCATGTGATGTGTGGTCGAGCTGCTGAGCAGCACCGTCACATTAATTTATATTCTGCCGATACAAGCATTAAATAATTCACCTGATTTGTTAGGGGCAATAAGTAATAGAAACTAATATTGAAATCCTATTGCTTTGTGAGCATACTCCTAACCTCTTCTCTTCAAGGGTTAAAAGCAGATGAGACCGAAAATAAGTAGCCAGCTTATGATCCCGTAACCTGCAGAAATGCTCAGAGAACCATCCTCGCAATGCTCAGAGATGCACCCTCGCAATGCATTGAGAAAGCATCTTAACGCCAAACCACCTGAAGAAACCCACCAACCCAAATGAAAGGTGTCAGCCAAAGTCTAAGCCAGTGCAAAGCAATGCTAATGCATTGCCACCTCAAAGACCATACTCATCCTCTCCTTCTTCAACTTCTTCACCTGCTTCTTCCTCAGCGGAATCATTCTCCCTATTCTTACGCACAGCCCAGCCACCAGCACTAATTTCTTGGAGCTTCTTGAAGGCTTCATCATTGCCTATAATGCATTAGTAATGCAATGTTAAAGCGATAAATAGTATATACCTTTCAGAGGAAGATATTCGATCGGCTTATTGTCTGCATCAGCCGCGAATTTTCGAAGGAGCACGCAAGTATGAGCATCGGTACTGGCAAAACCACAGGCTGTGTAATGTGTTAGTAATGCATTGAGAGTGAATTATTAATACTTTACAAGTAGGCTTCTTCATCCTCATTCCTTTCTTCGTCTTCACCTCCGTGGACAATTTGGCAATACAGACTTTACAGGCTGGCTTGGTTCGAATTCCTAGGGCAAGCATGATATTCATAGCCGCGGTTTTGTTCAAAGACTACAATGCATTAGTAATGCACTAACAAAGTGTTAAGAAACTTACTGTCACTCCCTGCACAACCTTCACAGGATATAGCGGGTATCCTTGTTCATCCATAAGAACGTGTTGCTCCACAAGGGCCTTCTCTGGGTGGAAGTGATATGGCTTTCCCTTGCGGTCAAACTCCTTCAAGAGCTGAGCGGGAACAGTCTTTGGAATGGACGGCGCAGAACTCTATTAATGCGTCAGCAGTGCAATGAGAGTACATTACACAACATACGATGTTCTTGCCAGCTCTCAATTTCTCAATTGCCTGTTCGACGCGTACTGTTTCCGGATGCTGTGAGGATTAACATATGCAATGCAATGATATTGCAATACAAACGCACCTTGAATTCGTTCTCCTCAGTACCAGAGTCCTCTCCCATCTTGGGTGCTGGAAGGGTGAGACCAAGCTTGATTGCTTGCTCAGTGCGATGGAGTAGCATAATAGTGCGGAAGAATTCTAAGACATTGTTAGAACATTGTTATTACTATAATAAGACAAAAACCTAACGCTTCATCAAAATAATTTCAGCTGTGTAAGGCCTGCCTTTGTGACGAGCGATGATGATGACTTTGTGATCGTGCTTTAGATGGAATTCAAGAGCACCACGTCCCTTGTATTTCTGCTGTTGTTATATTAGCAATGCAATACAGAAGCAATAACAGGACATTTTTGACTTACACCGCACAACTCGTTTCCGTCCATCTTGCGGCAGAACATCTCGCCAGACACAGGGTCAAGCCCTATCTTCTCCTCACCGCCTGCTTTTCCACGCTCTCCCTTTTCACCTTTGATCCACTCGGTCTAATTAATGCATTAGCAATGCATTGAAGATGCGTTGGCGTAACAATACTTACTCCCACCATCTTTCTCTCAAAGCCCGGCATATTATCGGGGAGCTTGTCAAGGGCGAGGTAATCTTTGTATGGCTTCTGTAATTCGTTAGCAACGCATTATCAAAGCATTCGCCAGAAAATTCCTTCCTATATTGAGAGGAAGCAATGGTGAAGTGAAACTGAAGCGAGTGAGCAGTGAGAAACTTACATAGTCGTCCAGCGACTCAATAGCCATTTTGATAGCGTAGGAGAGTGTGAGGTTGCAATAAGAGAGCAATATATAGGCCTTGCTAAGGCAGGGATGCAAAGATATGCAGCTTACCAAAGTTGTGTCGTGGCGCAGGTTGGTGGAGTGGATGAGGTTAAATTTGGCCGGGTGAGCTCAATTGGTGGTCGGGTCTTGGCGCGCACGGACCACATTGCTAGACGAGGTTTTAGCGTGGCCGGATGACCTATATCCTCCCTATCACAGGCTCCGCATTTGAGGGGGAGATGAATGGAAAACAGCCTTCAAAACACGATACGGTCATTTTGAGTATCTGGTCATGCCGTTCGGGCTAGCAAACGCCCCAGCGACATTCCAATCCTACATCTACAGAGCCTTGGGCGGCCTGGTAGATCGCACCTGCGTGGTGTATCTGGATGATATCTTGATTTACTCTAAGAAGGAGGAAGATCACCTTAGGCACGTTGAAGAGGTCCTTGACTGTCTCCTTGAATAGGGGCTGTATTGCAAGGCCAGCAAGTGCACGTTCTTAACTAAGTTAGTTGAGTACTTAGGGTTTATTGTCACACTAGGGGGTGTGGTGATGGACCCTGTGCGGGTACACACGATTAAGGAGTGGCCTGAACCTAAGAGTTACAGGGACATTTAGGTCTTTCTTAGGTTTACAAACTTCTACCAGAGGTTTATCTTCAACTACTCCTCTATTGTACGCCTGTTGGTGGACCATATGACGGTCGCGCAAGCCCCGTTGCCTTAAGAGGGCGGGGTGAGGAAACGCAAATCCTAAAAGAAACCCCGTAAGGGTCCTACAAAGTAGAACTGCGAGTGGTCCTGGCCTAAAGAAGTGCGAGAAGCCTTCTTTATGCTGAGAGAAAAGTTCTTGGACGCTCCAGTACTTCAGCACTTCAATCCCTTGAAGCTAGTGATGGTTCTCACGGACGCTTCAGAATTTGCTATGGCAGCAATCCTCCTTTAGCCTAAAACGTTAGAGCTGGCAACCAATTGTCATTGGAAGCCAGTTGCGTTTTGGAGCCAGAAGCTCTTGGGGCCAGAGCTCTGTTGGCATACGCATGACAAGGAGCTATGTGTGATTGTAGAGGCTTTCAAGGCATGGCGCTAGTACCTTGAGCACACCCTGTCAATGATCTGAGTGCTCTCTGATCACAGTAACTTGCGTTACTTCATGACCACAAAGGAGCTCTCCCCCAAGCAAGCGCGTTGGGCGGAAGAGTTAGCCTGATTTGACTTTGAAGTCAAATACAAGCCAGAATTAGAAAATCCAGCTGATAGGCCCTCGCGAAGACCCAACTATGCAAAGGGCTTTGCTCTAGGAGAGGGGCAAGTATGTTACAATGCAATGCTTCCTACTCTTCAACAAAAGCTTTGAATCTGGATGCTCTGGACGTCCAGGGCTTTAAGTGCTGGCCAGGCAGTACAGGGACTAGACCTCCCCAAGGAGGGGCTAGTAGCGCCCCGTTAGCCTCCTGAAAAGGTTAATACTCCTAGAAAGGAATTCCCTGACATGTGTTCAGCCAACTGCAATGCGTCGCTCTCCAAATTGACAGCCCTACCCACAGGCCAGGAGTGCTGGTGTCAATTTGATGATTTTAAAGCTAGGCACGAGAACTTCAACGTTGCTGAGGGTCTCCTTCGGGCCCTCAACGGACAAGTTTCGTCACCAAACATTCTTGCAATAGAAGCCACGCAAGACGAAACCGCTTACGCACTGGAGATTCCAGACCGCCTCCTAGATTACATTAGGCAGGTTCAGGAATGAGATTTGGCCTATCTCGCTTATGAGTCGCTGACGCGTCAGGAAGCGGGCGGGGCGAAGAAGGGCAGTCTATTTTGGGAAGTTGACCCCAATGGTGTCCTCTGCAGGAATGGGAAAGTGTGGATTCCCAAAGATTCTGCTCTGCGGGAAAACATCTTAATAAAGAACCATGATGACCCAATAGGGGGCCATTATAGCATTGAGAAAACTGCGGACTTGCTAAGGCGCAAGTACTATTGGCCATACCTTAAGAGGGATGTAACAAGATACATTGGCTGGTGCCCTTCTTGTTAGCTGAACAAGATTAGGCGGCACAAACCCTAGGGGCTGCTTAAGCCACTCCCACCACTAAGTACGCCGTAGCGTCACTACTCTTTAGACTTTGTGACAGATCTCCCGAAGTCTAAAGATGAGAAGGGGAACGAATACAACGCGATTCTAGTCCTAGTGGATAGATTCACGAAGTATGTCCGCTATCTCCCCGTTACCAAGACGGTAACGGCCCAGAGGGTAGCCGATCTGTTGATGAAACAGTGCTTCCTCGCCCACGGCCCGCCGGATACGCTTCTGTCGGACCGTGGATCTGTGTTCACCAGCCAGTTCTGGTCAGACATCTGTTACCATCTTAAGATAGACCACCGGCTCAGTACGGCTTTCCACCCCCAGACTGACGGGCAAACGGAGCGCCAGAATTAGGAGTTAGAGACGTACCTGCGCATGTACATGAATTACAAGCAGGACAATTGGGGAGAGTTATTACCATACGCGGAGTATGCGTATAACTCCAAAACCCATGCATCTCATAAACATTGTCCCATACGAGTCGCCTTTGGGATAGACCCTAAGGGATTTGATGGAATACCTGATGAACACTAGCTCTGTAGGCCACCGCAGGTCTGGGACAAGGAAGCCAAGACACCAGAATTGCAACAGCAGGTCGCTGGTCATCTTAAGCAATGGAACGAGATGTGGGAGGCTGCTAAATACAGCCTTGAACACGCCCAGCGTAGTCAAGCAAAATGGTATAACACCAGGCGCGCTGACAGGTTCTTCGCCGAAGGGGATCAGGTTATCCTACAGGCAAAAAACATTACAACTATGCGTCCTTCAAAGAAGTTTGATGCCCGGTTCCTGGGGCCTTTCACAATTACTAAACGCATTGGACGCTTAGCGTACCGACTGGATCTCCCTCCATCAATGGAGAGGGTACATCCAGTGTTCAACGTATCCCTCCTTGAACCTTGGGTCGCACCCTTGGAGTCAAAGGGGTTTCAACCAGGACCCGTACAGATCCCGGAAGAAGCTCTTTCCGCGGACAGATATGAGGTCAAAGGGATACTTAGACACCGCGACACAGTCTCCCGAGGAAGGGAGTACTTGGTGAAATGGCTTGGGTGGTCCAATGAGGACAACACCTGGGAACCCGCAGACCATCTTGACAGATGCAACGAGTTGCTTGAAGATTACCTCCGTACCCCACGAGATGTGTCTCAGGGCACGGGTGGGAATAGGCGGGGCCGACAACGGACTGTCAAGGCTCATACCACCTCACACACTAGATCCGAGGATCTACCAAAACGACGCCGTGGGCGACCAAGAAAAGCCTGACCGAGGTCAGAAGCAATGGCAATTTGAGGAACGAAAAGGCCGAGGCCTGACGCTTGCAGCATCACGTATCCTAGACCAAATCAGCCAGATTACATGTCACTGACGATCACACATGAATACCGAATGATATGAAATTCAGAACCTTACTATCAGTCCGCCTGAGGGCCGGCTGTTGCCCGCGAGCACCCCGACAGCCTTCATGGCTAGTCAATGGAGATGAATATTCTACACTACTGAGGGCAGGGGCTCAACTCGTAGCCTTGACTGACACCCCGCGAGCGACGCGGAGTCACAGGAGTCCCAACCTTATTGCCATCAGGGACATCCGTCCCGTAGTAGTACCAACGCTTCTCGCGATTGGTAGCTCCACCTTCCGGAGTAGCGAAGTGGCGCTCCCAGTGCTCATCACAGACAACATTGCTAGGCTTCTTCTCACCCACACTGCCGATGCCGGCCTACGGGAGTTAGAACCTTGCAACAGGAGAAGGGGTGGGAGAACCATTACCTTGTACCTGTCCATGTTGTGCTCACGAGAAGCCTGACGCTGTTTCCGATACTCCGCCTCGTCCAGGCCGCTCGCCTTGATCTCACGTTTGAGATTGTCGCTGTAGGCGGTGAAGGCGTCGCGAAGGTGCCTTGCGTACTCATGGCAGTCACGCCAATACTTGAGAACAGTCTCGTCCGCGATGAGCTGCTCAGGATCGGTCTCGGGGGCAGCAAGCAAGGCTTTGGCAGTCTTGTCGAGGGCGCGTTCAATCAGGAAGTCAAGGATGTTCACGGCACGCCGAAAGACGGGTTTGATCCAAGCGCGGGTCAGCAAAAACCCCGACAGCGGGCCGATGAAGGACCTACCTGCACGCAACCGCCCTTCTTGTTACCCTGGCAGCTATTGCAAACGCCAAAAGGGGTCTTCTGGCTGCAGTATTCGCCATGGCGCATGACGGCCGCCATGCTCTCCGCACTACCCGTGGGTTCCTTCGTGGACGACGTGGTAAAGGAAACAATACAGGCCTCGCACCAGAACCGAGTCAGGCTAGGCTGCGACTGCATGTTCGGCGGCAACTGATAAACGTGATCGGGAAGGATAGAGTCAGAGACTACATGAGGAGCGCGCATGATGGGCGAGGAGGAGAGTGAGTTGTTGAGGAAATGGAGGTTGAAGGCGAAAGGACGCTCTCTTATATCCACCCAACAGCTCTCACTCTTTCACCCGTGGCCGTGCCGGCGCAGAGCCGCCTTCTCACCGCTCATGAGGAGAAAGTCCTTGGGTATCGGGTCGGTGAGGAAACACGCGTATGCTTCACGAACATCACTCAGCCGACACATACCGAACCCAGGGATTGATCCAATAAGGAACAGAGGTTCCCCTTGAGCCATTGGGTACACGGAGTGTGTCCTATACCAGGCGATGATACGGCTGAGGCGTCAAAACCACGTGGATCAGCCAAGATCGTTGTCCTAGAAACAGAAGTCTATAAATGACGTATCGCGACCCGAAAACGGTCAAAAACAGCGACCCCACGGAGCCCGCGAGCACCAAGGGGGACAACCGCTGAATGCGACACCTACCTGTGACTCATACAGCGCCTGTTGAGTTACACAGACCCAATTGTAAGGTCACTGTCAAGCGACGTGATCTACTGGGTACGCAGAGCCGTGGCACTGCACAATCTACCTCTGGGAAATTCTCTGAGGAGCATCCCACTCAGTACACGGTCAAGGACGCCCCGAGGGACCTCCATACACTGACCGATGTCGCCCCAGCCAGGATTCGTAGAGAATACGTTCATGGCAGGGCACTCACAGTGAATTGCCGGTCCACGCGCCATCTCATAAAGCAGATGGATTGATCAAGGTCGTGACCCGTAGTTTGCTTGTGACGGACATGGTGCAGTAAGGTGTGGGGATAGAAATCCCTGCAGCCCTATTGCCAGGCGCTTTGGGTGTATTTCTCCTAACATGATTTTTCCCAAAAAGGGTTTTTCGGAGTTCAATCCACCTAAGGCATGGATAGGAAATGGCCAACGCTTGTCCGGCGTGGCACCGAGGAAGTCCAGAAGGTTCCCCGAATCTTTTCTGTATCAGAGGATCGGGACGACCCTCAAGAAAGGGGGGGGCTCTGTCACGAGCAACCTTCCCCTCCGGGCCATCCTCGGCCAGCCTTCGGCCAGGTCTCGGACCACGTGATCTCCGGTCACGTGCCGATATGTATATAGTTACCCTCCGAATCCTGAGTACTCCTCAAGGATTCGTCTTGAATACACACTATACCCATATTTCTATCTCCTGCCGACAGTCTCCTTACAGTCACCCCGACCTGAGGTTCCAAGGTTCACCAACCAAGTATTCCTAAGGTCTGTAGCCTCTTACACTATATACAGTGCAGTACCGTCTAGGTCCACTCTAACTAAGCATGTCCTAAGATTGTGATATGGTGTAGCGCGTATACGTCGTATGGCGTGGTTGAGCTAAGCATGCGCCATTGTTGCATCTAATTTTAGTGTAGAGTAAAGGTGAGGCGTGGGGCGTTTGGATGCCCATATATATGTGTGATGACGGGGCAGGCAGTTGAAAGAAAAACCAAGACCCTTTCCTTGCACCACCATCCAAGTGTTCAACCATCGTCTTAGGCGGATTCAGGCAAAGCAGCTCTTATAATGCGTGGTGGAGCTGACCGCCTGCCGCTATCACGCGTTCAAGTAATGTCAGATGTAAGAGCTATATGGGGGTTTAGGAAATAGTATTTCCATAACCCCCAAGTAGATAAAGTGTCAGATGGACGGGTATTAGTCGTGGTATTGGGCAAAATGTGCTTAAATAGACCTGCAACAGGTTAACGAAATAGGACTAAGTGCATGGGGTTAAGCGAGAAATAAAACCCAGCCAAGAACACAATAGCTGGGACGCGACATGAGAATCAATCAATCAATTTATTAATATTTATTATTTATTCATCTCACAACGTGACCATATTATTCTTGAAGCCGAAATAGTGTTTTAATCTGACAAGTAATGACAGTCAAGCTGGCGAGCGGCACTGTCACACCTTACAATTATGCTGTCTGTGTTTATGCCGTCCGTCGTTCTCCCTTTGCTACTAACAAGACTTTATTTCTTTAGAGGTTTGGGAAATAGTATTTGCAAAACCCTCATAGCAAACGGTTACTCTTAACTAGATACAAGCGTCAGTGCATTAAGTGTGCAAAAGATTGTCTACACCAAGTTATGATGAGTGTTTGGCGGCCTTGCTGAGTACTGATGAATCCAATCCCAACAACTGTGTTGATCCTTCTGACCCTGACCATGGTGTTGAGCTTTCTGATGTTGACGACTGTGTTGAACTTTCTTGCGCGCGTTGATTTTTTTGCGGCCAATCGCTTTCCTCTTTATTGTCTTGCTTATACTGGTCTACCTCTGCTGTGTACTCTTTAAATTGCTCATAGAACCTCTTAAGGCTTGTTATGCTTTAGCTCAGGGTTCTGTTAAGAGAGGCTTGGTCGCGCATAAGCCTGGATACTTGTTCTACGCTTTCTTGTCTATCCCTTTTGTTGATAACTTGCATCGCAATCAAACCCTAAGCGCACTTTGCAAGTGATAATTCTACAGCGCTAGTACTGTTGTGAAGGGTTAGAGCATCCTTACTTCTAAATTTAGGGAACATCTACTTTGTTCTCTCTAAGGGAGACTAATTCTTTTGCTCTTTATACGTCTCTGCCAAATTTCCACTAGGGTTGCCCTTGAGCAGCGTGGCTGCCTTAGTTTTATTGTAATGCAATGCCGCATGAACACACAAACTTAATGTCTGATGAAGTTGCTGGTAGAATAGTGTAGTAGCCTAGTTGTGAAAGTCAGGCTGGACTGCTGCTCAAATCACACTTACCATTTCAATTGTTTTCTTTTTAAACAAGGATTGCTGTAACTAGTTTAGATCTCCTTGCAAACTCTCACTAAAAAGAGGCATTAATCACCCAATCTAAGTGCCTAATTCCCATTTAGGGAAGTGTTCAGAGCGTGCATTCTTCACATACGCGCACTGGATCTTCTTTATTCTAATGTTGTTAACTAGGCACCTCTTGATTATATCATAGCACAACGTTTTAAGACCTGCCTCTGCATCCAAGCTTAATCCAGCCGCTTCCTTAAAGGCCTTGGGACTGCGTCAGGTTTTCGCGTGCGTGTACCACAGTGCCCGGATTCTATCAAGGACAAAGAGATTGTAGGCCTGCACTACCATTTCAGCCATTACTGAAAAAAGTCGTGTTAATTCCACAACCTGCCTGCGTTGTGGCAATCAGTCTATTTCTCCAATAAGCTTGCTAATATACTCTCGCATTCGACCCTCTCTAGTACGCTGGCGTACGTGGGCTAAGCCACGTTTGTTACCGTTTAGTATATTATAGGCAATATCTAGGTAGTGAAATTGGTTAATGCGGAAGAAGGGTTCATTCGTGGACCAAATGCCAAGTCGGTGAGGTAACCATGCCATGCCATGGGCTTCTAGTGAGTCTTTCAACTCAAGACCTCTTCTTTTTTGCTATATTGGCGGTTGCTGTTTTGCACCAGAGCTGCCAGTGCGATGATAGTTCTGACCTTTCGTCCATCTCTTTCTAAGCCAAAGGGAAGGGAAGGTTTTTGGATCAAGGCAGCCAAGAGATAGACATAGCACGCGTGCTACTGTTGTTGACATAAGGCTGTTTGTCTGTTGCTTGGAGACGGAGAGTATAGTAGCAGTGCCTTTTGTAAACTCAGCTGCGGCAATAAGTCTCTCCATGCAGAGGATCCAGCGGTTTGATTCAGCCAAGCGGAAGTTGTTTACATGCTCTGTAGATAAAATCCAGAAGGACTGGTGTGCGCTGTTTATATCACGGATCTCGTCTAGTTTATCAGACACAAATAGATTTTCTTCAAGGCCTTGATAGAAGTTGATAGTTGTCCGGAGTTCCTGTCAATCACTGTATGACCTGTGCCTTGAGGTGTCTAGGACCGCAAAGATACGTTCTTTAACATCTTGCCACTGTTTCAACACCCAGTCCCTGCTGAACGCAGTTGGCAGATTGCTAGTTGCTGTTCCAGTAGCAATGGCCTTCATTTGTTCATCTGAATACGCAAGTAGTTCAAAGAGTTTGTTTTGAAATGGGTGGAGACCTTTGTATGGTGTTGCAAACTGTTCTTTGTTCTTATTATAGGCTTTGCCGTACGTAATGCCGCTTATCCGGAAGAGGTTGCTTTGTCTGATCTCTACCGTTACTGATCCAGCATCCGTAATTGCCCAGGGATAGGTGGAGATCGCAGTCTTAGAGCGATCTATTGGGTTGTTAAACTGCTGCGCCCATTTGTGATTGCAACTACTCTTACGCAGCAAAGTAGTCCCAGGTTGATTAGAATACATCTCTTGTCCAAAATCCAGCCAAAATAAGTGTCTCTGCACATAAGAGGCGGTCCAGCGAAGATCATAGTCGCGGAAAAAGGCTGCCTGAGTCTCGGCAAACGTTGAAGTCTTCATATTGCTTTCTTTGAGGTTGTGATTTGATATAAAAAGAATAGGATTGCTGAAGGCATTAGGACCAAGGCAGGCAACGTTAACGTTGCGCGCAAAAACGAGCATCTGATCCCACAAGGGAGCTAACAGGTGGGAGGATACTGATATTCGAAGGTCTATTTGTGTGTAGGGATTATCCTGTTGACGAACTTCTCTCTACACCAGCGCCTTTGTTTTAATCTCTCGGAACGAACCCGGATAGGCTTGACGGCAGCTGTTGCTACATACAGCATCAAATGCGGGCAGCACAACCTCGTCCGTCCATATACCCAACACATAGTCATCTAAGTATTGCGTCCGCGACTCCTTAGTCTTGCCATGTAAGGGGCCAGGTGCTCGAGGAGCCAATGTAGTGCCAAAAGAATACTTATGAATTCGATGCAGAGTCTCGGAGGTTTGGAACCTCAGCTATATACATGGAATGTGCTTAGTCACCCCGATCAGGGGTTCCGAGGCCTGTGGCCTCCCGAGGTCTGTGGCCACCCAAGGTCTGTGGCCACCCAAGGTCTGTGGCCACCCGAGGTATGTGGCCACCCAAGGTCTATGGCCTCCCGAGGCCTGTGGCCTCCCGAGGTCTGTGGCCACCCGAGGTATGTGGCCACCCAAGGTCTGTGGCCTCCCGAGGTCTGTGGCCTCCCGAGGTCTGTGGCCACCCGAGGTATGTGGCCACCCAAGGTCTGTGGCCTCCCGAGGTCTGTGGCCTCTTTCATCTCGGAGGTTGGAAACCTTAGCCATACACGTGAAGTGTGCTCGGCCACCCCGACCTGAGGTTCCGAGGTTCACCAACCGAGTATTCCTGAGGTCTGTAGCCTCTTACATGCCATAACTATCTATGTACTTTGTTGGCATTCCAGGAAAATATACCATACACAACCAACGTGCGTCTTGACATAACAATATACACTTGTCATGTTTAAGATTGACCCCAGGGATATGGATGCGTTGGTTTTGTTGAATACTGCGCATGAACGGTGGCATGAATGAGTATTAAACATCATTCCGGAATACGCCAAGGCTAGTAGGAGAAAATAGTACGCTGTCCACGTCAAAAACGCGTGAAAGTTGATGATTGGGAACCTCCCGGAGAAATTCGGCTTTGGATAGCCAGAGATTCAATGTCAGAGGCGCATCAGGGTTCTGTTGTTGGGCATCTAGATTGTGACCTGTTAATAATGCTTCCCAGTCATGCTTTAGAGGCCGGTGGGTATAAGAGGACAGAATGCGTGGCAGACTAATGGGCTGGAATGGTGTATCCTTATCGCTAGTGGGTTGGCCTATACGCGCAGTAATAAGATTCGCAAGTTGCTTCAAGGTAATGCCATCACAACGGGGCAGGGTATGGCATGAACATCCATTGGAGTAACAGCGCTAGACTCGCTGGCCTGCGAGAGTTGCGGTATTGGGTCTTCCGTTGGTAGAATCATCAGAGAGTGATGTACTGCTGACTACTGAGGGACGTCGAGCCACGGGTTGAGATCTCACAAACGGCGTAGGTTCATCCTCTGCCCCAGACAGATAATACTGATCCTCGTTGTCTTTGAACGGTATGAAATCCTCTTGCTTGGATGAGGCTACAGAGCGAGGCGCTGACGCGGGTGAGGGTGAAGGGATGTCATTGTATGATAAAAGGTCTTCGTTATCGTCAAGCTCTTGATTAGGGTAGTAATTGGATACGTTTTCGTCAGACAGCACGGCATCTTCAATGGTGCTCTGCTGTTGAGGATTCTCTGTATGGCTTATTAGTATGTAGTCAAGAACTGTGAAATTTTATTCAAGTAGTCTTCCTAGCAACATATACCACTCTCCAGAGTAGTACAGGATATATGGGGGTTTGGGAAATAGTATTTCTTAAACCCCCAAGAAGGAGAAAGTCTAATGAAATCTATGTCTTATACCTGAGTGTATCGCTGGCCGCGGATAGGGCGCGTTGCTAATAGGCGAGCGATTGGTTTGTGATGGCCTTGGGCTGCCATACTGTACGCCATGATTGGATTCTTGACTATTGCTGTTGTCAAATAGTTCAAAAGGTATAGAGGGAATGCCATAACAAATAGGATCTATAGAAAGCGGTGGCAGAGGGGTGGAGAAAGACAGGGTTTTGACATTGTGCGATAGACTTGTTGGCCTAGGTGTTCGTTCAAGCGGTGGGTCAGGGACAAGTTGGTACTCTTGAACAAAAGATAGACGGGATTCTAGAGGTATTGGTAACAGAAACTGGATAAAGCTACGCAGCGAATACTATTACGTTGTGTAGTGGGTTGTCCCTCTAGGGCACGCTGCTTCTGTGAATTCCTGCTTCTCTGGACGCTGAGAATACTGCTTGCACGCTTTGCTGCAACGGCCGCGCCTGGCTCTGTATATTTAGCGGGGCGTCCTCGACGCATAGTAATCAAGCTACTGTGTCTGTGTCGCTCACAATAGTATTATTGGCGTATTAGCATCTGGCAGAAAATTTTCATAGTAGCGGTCGATCAATTGAAACCGATTAGTTATGCAGTCACTTCGCGTCACGTGGATCGATCGAAAAGTGAAGGTTATTCTTAGACTATGTAGGCATAGACTCTGGTAGGAAAGCTCCAATTAATCCATATAGACGGTCTAGACTTAACCATCAGAGTGTCTAATGCAATCCATTATCGCCATGTATAAACCCAGCTAGTCATTTGCCATGGCTGAATTAGCTGAACTCTACCAAGGCCGCATCCTGTAAATCCAGCTAGTACTCCACCAAAGCCAAACTCTGTTTAAAATCATTGCACGGTATAGTTATACAAAGGCCCACAGTATAGGGCTTAGAGAGTTTTTTTTAAGAAATATAATAAAAGAGATGCTGAAGAGATGTTGATAGGGCCATTGCTCTTCTCAGAAGTCTAACGTGGTGAGACTGCAAACTAACTTAGACAGTGGGGGTTTACTAAATACTATTTTCCAAACGTCTAAAGAGACAGTTGACAAGTAATGAGAGGCGCCGTGTGTGGGAGATGAGAGTAACTTGTTAATGATGAATGAGATCCTTTTAAATCACATTATTATTATTATCACGGCTACCGCCATGAAAGCCAGCCTCGTAGACATTAATACGAGGCTTTTTGGTGGAATGGCCGTTAGATAGAGTGGATCCTTTAGCTGCTTGACTGCCATCGTGATCAGACTCGTCCGTGTCAACAGGAATCTCCACTAATGGCTTCGTTTTGATGCCCTTTAGGGGCTTCTCGAGTTTGTTGGGAGCGATGCTGACGTTCTTTTTTTGCTTCCTATCACGGACCGGCCTCTGTTTTCTCGGAGCTTCAGGGAACGCCCATTTCTCTAGCTTTGGTATGCCGTTTGTTTTGCCATAGGCGTGGATGCGTAGGGTGATCTTGCGCTTTACGAGAGGAGTCTGCGAGTGGTAATATTTGGCGGTGGGAATGATGGGGTAGTCCGGATCCTTTTGGGTACTGATGATGTTGCTGTTCTCTTTGGCGACCTCGCTTTCCATGTCAGAAGTGTAATTAGCATTGTCTAGGATAGGGACATCTTCTTGCTCTTCTTTATTGGAAACAGTATCAAAGTGGACGCCGGAACCTTCTTTCTCTGAGGATTCCACGATTTTAGGGCGAAGTCGTTTGGCTGGTGGTGCCTCCTGGTCATATTCTTGCTCGCCCTTGCGGATTGAAACCTTTGGTCTTCTAGATTTGTTCTTTTTCGGCGTCACAATGGCGGCCTCACCTCCTTTAGCGCTTATCCTGAGCTGGTTTTCCGCATGGCGGGCTTCTAACTCCTGAGTGATTAGATCGTTGATGTTAACCATGCTGGCTGCTCTGAAACCAGCACCCTGCACGACTTTCTGTGATCTATTCTCCTTTAGCAGCAATCTGAGTGCCCACTGCTGTGTGAGAAAAGTGGGGAACTACGTCTCGTCCTGCTTCTCTGGTTCCTCCGCTCGCAATCTTTCCACTTCCTTCTCGCCTGCGATAGTGCTAACATGTAATAGATGCTCTGTGCTGTCTGGCTTGTCTTTGTAAGTGACCAGGAAATAGCCCTTAAGCCATTTATCCTTGAAATCTTTTGCATATTTGCCGAGGTTGGTAGCAGAGGAGGAACTATGAGACATCATGGTAGCGGTGCTGACGAGAGCCTGCTTTAATTGGCGTCTAGTAAGGGGTTAGCATAAACGTCCAAATTAGGTTATCTATGGGGGTTGAAGAAATACTATTTCAAGAACCCCCATTACTAGAAGAGTAACTTACGCAAGGGCTTTGGTTTCCATTGTGCCGCTCATATGCAGATTGAATATGGAGCAAGGGATCACTTGACCTATTCGCCATATTTGACTGGCAACTTGATCCTCCTCAACGAAGCTATCACACTCGTCGAAAATAGCTGCCTTTGAGCAGTCATCCTGGAAGTTGACGCCGATTCCGCAGACCTTGATGGAAGCCAGTAGAATCTTGAGTCTGCTGCCAATCTGGTTCATCTTGTCTTGTAACTTTGCGCGCTTTGATGTCTTGGTATGCGCATACATGCAATCTATGCCTAGTTCATCCAAATGCATCATCTAAAGCAGTTCTTTGACAATAATTTGGATGTCAGGATAGTTGAACCATATCAACAACTTTTCGCCTCTGAGGATGGTGTGATCGCTGATGAGAGCAAGAAGAGCACTGAGCTTAGGAGAGAACTTGAGGACGGAGTCTACTATCTTGGTTCGTGATGCCGTCACGTAATCGATGCCTGAATTAAGAAATTCGCATCCACGATCGCTGCATTGCTTAAGCAGCCAACGGATCCGAGCGCCTTTGGGTGTTGGATTAGGCATTTGCGCAAAGAGGTTGCTGTCAACATTAAACTATGAATGCAAATCTGGTTCTGCTTCAGGACCGTCTGTGCAGTGGAGGGCACCAAGGAATGGAAACGCATTTAAGATCTGGAGAGCCTGTATGGAGTGAGCATTTGGAATAGGCTCCCTCCTTCCTGATCCATCGTTCGTCGTGCTCATTACCACTATCTTGGACTTGAAGGGTTCTGCGTAGCGATTGTACACATTTAGAACTGAGGGAGAAAACGACTTCTCAACGTTGTATGTGATCTTGTGAGGGAGATTCCTAGCGATTGTGTTGGTAGATCCTAATTGGCAGGCAGAATTGTAGTTTCGCGATAGGATCTATAATGGTAGGACTTTTTGTGCCTCAATGCCCTTTTGGACCTCATCAAGTTTCTTGTTGCGGATGATCTACTTGTTGAAAGCAAATGGGGTGTTTTGAAACTTGGCCCAGGGATGGTCGTCATTCACTTTGTACGGATTGGAAAATCTGGCTTGGTATTGATTTAGACTGGGCTTGTCTTGGCGGGCTTCTTCATCAAGCTATCTCTGTTAGCACACTTATTCTATAGACGTATGGGGTTTTTGCAAATAGTATTTGCAAAAGCTCCTAAGAGAGAAGGGGTATATACCTTTGGGTCGTGGCAGAGGAGCATATACTGGTAGAAATCGCTTAGGCCTTTCTGTGATGGGCTGCCTGAGAACAACCAAACTTTAAATGGATTGGATTTCAGGCGATTGATGTAAATGGACGACTAGTGTGTTGAGGGATTGCGGAGACTTACTTGACATTCGTCAAGTATTACAGCAGCCGGAACGCCACGGAAGCAGCCTTCCCATCGCTCATCCTCCTCTGGGTAGAACGTTTGGAGAAGTTCTGGTAGCTTGTAGCGCTTCTGAGGTGGTTTGGGTTGCTGTTTGCTTAATGTTGCGTCTGAGTTCTCCTGGACTTCTTCATCCGCTGAATCCTGCTGAACTTCTGCTGCAGCCTTGTTACCCTGCTTCTTCTTCCTTCCCAATTTAAATCCACGTTGACGATTGATGTGCCTCTGGTACTTTCTGGGCCCATTGTGAATGCCAAGGTAGTTGAAAGACGTGACAACAACAATGCGATTGTTTTCCCGTCGACTCCTATCCGCCAATAGGCTCTTGTACGATATGTCCTGTACGCGCCTGAAACCTGGGGTAGACGTAGCCTTGGAACAATACACGCGAACATCTATTGCCTTGCTAAACTTCCGAATCTCCTTGGCAGTCTGGTAAACCAGGTTAGGAAGTACAGTGACAAAGATGGGTTGCGCTGGAGGAAGCGGCTTGCGCTTTAATTCTAGTGCGTCCTTGGGAAGCGCTTTGTTGAATGCCAGGGCAGTCTTGTATTCTTTGTTGTTCTTGTTTTGGTACTGCAAATTGTTAGCGGGCTGCCAAAATACATAGTATGGGGGTTTGAGAATTAGTTTTTGTTAAACCCCCAGAGGAATGTCTGTATTACCTTGAGAATGATGCCAGCGTAGGTAATTGTTTTACCAATTCCAATGGCATCCGCAATGAGTCTGCTATGGTTAAGAGCCCATGAGATGGCTATCACTTGCCACCATTGCAAGCTGATCCTGGGGTTCTGTCTGAGGATCTGCTTGAACCTGATGTTATCTAGTCCAATTTGAGCGCAAGCTTTGGGCAAATCATCATCCTGGTATTTCTTGCTGGTTAGTGTCTGGTTCCACTCGCGATACTTGCGGATGTCTTCTTTGGTGGCAGCGCCCACGTTGAGGAGAAGGACATCCTGTTTATCGTCTTGGTTGGCATTGTTAGTGCTCTTTTCCTCATCTTCGTCTGCAGCGTTAACCTGTGTAGCGAACCATTCTCTGTGTTGAACATTGGCAGCTGACAACGACAAGAGAGCGCGATTGACATCTTCTTCTGTTGCTGGCTTCTCAATTATTGTTGCCCCTTGCTTGGCAACGAGGCTGGATGATGGGATATATGAGGATTTGAATACCTCAAGTGCAGCCTCTTTTAGTTTGATGACGTTTACATGCTGGAAGTTGGAGTAGAACACCTTTGTGGAGATCTTTAGGGACTTCTGGATGTGGGTGTACAGTTTTAGAAGGGCTGCATTCTTTAGCAGTCGTTCATAACACTGTTTCAATGGCCGCTCGCTCATCTCTTTTTGAGCCTTGGTGATGTGTTCCTTATCCTTCTCGAAATTATCCATGTCCTCTTGAAAGGAGGCCATGCATTCCTCAACGGACATGGACGCTGTGGCAAACATTTTATCTCCTTCAACGCCATTGGCGGAGCGTTTCGCGTGCTTGAAGAGTCTCTTGAGCTCTTGGTAGTGACGCTTATTGCGTTCCTCCACAGTCTCAGCAGCCTTGGCCTTCTTTTGGCGTGATTGAGTAACCTTTGGGGGTTTTGCTTTTACTATTTGCAAAACCCCCTCCTTGTCCTGAGTGCAGTCTGAGGCTTGTGTCGCAGATTGAGAACGCTTCCTTGTTGCACGCTGGTCTGAGGACGGGGAACTAGCTGTTGCATTTGCTGGTTGTATTGTCTTGGGAGTCGCAATCTTGGCTCGCATGGATGCCTTTGAAGTGCGCTTTAATGTCTTGTTGTACTGTGACAGAACCGCACTCTTGACCTGAGGTTTGTCCAACTGAACCTTCCACTTCCACACAATCTAGGCAGCTTCAAAAGCATGAAGTTTGTTAGTGTACTTCTTCTTAACAATAAAACTATTGTTGTTTTTGCGTATATCTTCATAGGTTCGGCGAAGGCCCATGCAGTTGTACTCTAGAGAACCCCATTCCTGTTGATCGCGCGGTCTTGAGGTCTTGTACTTGTTTGACACCCCTTCGCATGCCATTACTTCTTTGTAGACTGCTGGAAAGCTTTCACCGCGTCCCTTGCGCTTCTGGTTGGCAGCCGCAGCAGCTTGTGCGTTGTCTAACTAGCCTTCCTTGTAATCTTGGAAAATGTCATTGAGATCAGGGTCCTTGAGGAGGTACTGACGGAAATTCTGGATGTTGATTTGGAGGTACTGGGCAGCCTCCTGGATACGGACTAGAAATCTGGTGAACGTGAGATTACCATTTGCTAGTTGAAGCCCATCTGGTTCCTGTTCACGGTTGGATGCTACGGAGCCGCTCTCGGTCCAGTCTGAGCGTGTACTGTCACTGTTGCTTTTGATGGCATCATCATCCTGTTTGTTGTCAAGGTCACTAGCAGATAGCTGAGGCTTGTTCAACGTATCCCCTTTAAATGCGTCATGTTCAGGTGAAGCTGCATTTGTTGTGGAAGGAACTATAGGGTGTTTAGTAAATACTATTCCTGAAACCCCCATTAGGTGCTTACGTTGATATTGCCTCAAGTGTGGCACAATAGTGGGTGTGATTTTTGATTTGTTGAGAAGTTCAGGCTCCTCACTTAATGGGTCTGATAGTGCTGGCATGATGGGAGGTCTTGAATGATTCGCAAGTGCGGTGAATGGATCGCTCGTTTCCGCTTTGGTCTCTTGCATTGCCTCGTAATTGTTTTTGGGTGTTGTGTTCATGTTTGCGAGCTTGAGCCTGAGCTTGACCAGGAATTCAATTAGTGGAGACTTGTGCCTTGGACGGCCGCTGCAGTCCTACGCTTAGAGAGTACTATGGGGGTTTGAGAAATACTTTTTTCACTGCAAAGGGTGCGCACGGACCCTGTTGATATGTTAGTTTCGCCATTGAGGTAAAGGTGAAAGTGAGAGAGCTTTTTGCAACTCTGTCGCGGCAGGCACACTGACAAAGGGTAGCCGGCTGACTTAGAGTTGTTGCAATTGCAATAACAAAGCTCGCAACAAGCCTAGAAATTGTGAGAAACCTGTTGGCGAGGGAACTACTTGCTTGTAGGAACGCCAATAGACGTTTGCAATAGTTAATTGAGGGAGGAGAGTAGAGAGATTGGTATGAGGGTTGGTGGTCGGGAGGTGGTTGTTTAGGTGGTTGTTTAGGCAGTTGTTGTAGAGGTGGAGTTAGAGAGAGAGGAGAGTAGAGAGATTGGTAAAAGGGTTGGTGGTTGGGAGGTGGTTGTTCAGGTGGTTGTTTAGACGGTTGTTGTAGAGGTGGAGTTAGAGAGAGAGGAGAGTAGAGAGATTGGTAAGAGGGTTGGTGGTTAGGAGGTTGTTTAGGTAGTTTTTTAGGCGGTTGTTGTAGAGGTGGAGTTAGAGAGAGAGAGAGGGTGTTGCGGAGGATATAATAGAGTGAGAGAGCTTGAATGTTTGTCGCGCTAGCTGAATCTGGCTGCTTGATTGTTTGTTGCACTAGCTGGATCTGATTGGCGCAACAAACGAACCACGTGACATGGCTGAAAAAAGTATTTCCCAAACCCCCATAGGCACGGTTCGGGATTCAACGTGGCGGAAGCTGCTCCTCACGCAACGTTTTGTATGGCAGCCATACCGCACTTGAGATAATATCTGTAGCATTCAACAACTAATTGAACTCTGACCACAAACTACTTGTGACACTTTCAAGACTATAATAGAAAAACCTTAGAGCGAGAGGTAACAGACTTGCATAGCGCTGGAAGAGACAGATATTGAACTCCCAAATAAGTCAACGAGTGCAACAGCAACACAACATTATTGCTAGATGTGGCCACTGCCAGACAAAGAATAACTAGAACAGTGAATCCTACAGACTTGTTCGCGACATTATATAAAGAGTGCATTTGGTTTGGCTTTTGAAAGCAACCTTCGTGTACATATTGGGGGTTTAAGAAATACTATATCCTAAACCCCTATATGCACAGGTTTGACTTGGGTTACAATAGTGTGTGCGCGGAGACTGCATAAAGAATAGAAGTTGCAAGGAGTATTCCAAAAGGAAAACGTTGGGAACGCACAACTTAACTTTGGAAAAAAAATTGGGAACAGGCTATTATTAGATTCTTCTTTCTTTGGTCCCATGCGTCAACAGTAGACAGTACGTATCCTTTATTTGGAAGAGCTGGACTACTCCGATCAATGCTGGGTTGGAGACTTACTATATATACAGTATCTTTGGTAGCTTCTTAGTCGCGCTCGCAACGTGGTAAGCATTACTGGTAAGCATCACAAATCGTATCGTGTACGCGCGGGCGGTGTATATAACTAACAGCAGCAGGCGGAGTTTCCAGCATATGGTGTATTCCACAACCCTTCTGCCATGTCCTCCACTACTCCCCGTTTGGATGATCTCAAAGCCATTCAAACCAGCATATATTTAGTTTAGAGAATATTCTGATCTATCTTGACGTCAGAAGGTGGTTCTGTTTCTGAGGCTTGGGCAGCGCGTGCGTGCTGGTAGTATTGGGTTGCTTGGATGGCTTGATTGCTTCGAATCTATCCTACAGTTAGTTGCACTATGTTGTTAGTATCAATCGTTTCTGCCTTTGCAGGCTGGCAGGGTCGCGAGGCGTAAGATGATTTGGTTAATAGAATGATTAGTTAGTGGGTTCACGAGACGGACTACAATGGATGGTGATGGACTACGATGGTGATGGACTACGATGGTAATGGACTACGATGGTGATGGACAATAGATGGTGATGGATGATGCATAGGAGAAGGGCGCGGCGAGAGTTGGCTTCGACGGGTTCCCCTAATTAGAAGGGGAATAGCGCCAACATTACGAAAAGAGGCTTAGCGCGGTCGGTGTCGGCATGTGCACAGATGTTGGAAATAATTCAAATGCGGATTAGTATGTTGGAAATAATTCGGATTCAGCATAGTGTGGTTGGCATCGGCATTTACTATTTGCGCGCTGCGACGAGGAAACATCAAAGGCAGTGCAGAATGCTGTGCACCTCCAATTCTTCATAATAAATACTAAATTAAATATTTAAAAAACAAAAGAGGATTTCGCATGCGTATAGAAAATAGTATTGAAATTTGCAGCATTGTTTCTATTAGGTGCGCGTGTGGTAGAGCTTGTGCAAGTTCTGCGCACGAAAATTTTGATTTTCAACAAGTTCGTGCGCCAGACATTATGAAAAGAGGCTTAGCGCGGTCGGTGTCGGCATGTGCACAGATGTTGGAAATAATTCGGATGCGGATTAGTATGTTGGAAATAATTCGGATTCGGCGTAGTGCGGTCGGCATCGGCATTTATTATTTGCGCGCTGCAAYGAGGAACACCAAAGGCAGTGCAGAATGCTGCGCACCTCCAATTCTTCGCCATACATACTAAATACATTATAAAAATATTATAAGAAAATTGCGCATACGCATAGAAAGTAGTATTAAAATTTGCAGCATTGTTTCTATTAGGTGCGCGCGTGGTATGGCTTGTGCAAGCTCTGTGGGCGAAAGTTTTGATTTTCGACAAGTCCGCGAAAAATGGCAAAGGACAGGGAGCTAGCCCTAACCCTCTGGGCGGCGTACTAGCGAAGCCCAGGATTTCGGTGGAGATAAAAGCCACAGACACCCGCAGTAACTGATGAGCTTTTCCGCCGCAGAATCACCTCCTGGAGGCCCCGTTGGTCCGTCACGATGTGTGATCTTTTGTGTGGTGTACTGCCCGCGGTGAGGTTGTGAATGCGCATGTGCATTTCACTGTACAAGACCCAGGGCGCATACTATTCCCCACACAAGATCATCAATGGTGGCCCAAGGCTTCAGCCACAACTCACGAAAAATTCTGGTCAGCTCAACAGTCGGCAGAATCAATTCTTGTTTTTGTGCGCAAGCAGAGAACAATTTGTACAAGGAAGCGTGCTTCGCCTCCACAGGGCGTATGTTTCGCCGATGGGCGGAAGCCGATCGCTTTGCCCGGCAGCCACACTCGGACTTGCACAAATCAAAATATGATTATTACGCCTTGTTCGACCATACAAGCGAGCTAGGCGCGCCTGTCACGAGGTGAACCGCAATAGCGCTCCGACTCGAGCTGGCTTTATCGCGAGGGCTGGCCCCCAAATTAACACAATATGCATCTCAACTGCAGGTATAAATCGCCACATACAGATTTAGGATGTTGAACCGTATTGAAAGCCTTGCGGAGCCGAGTACTAGCTTGCTTAAGTCGAGGTTTTCCTCTCAATCTTGACGTAACACCCGCGACCATCTTTGGTGTCATTGCCCTTGAGCTCCCCAAAGCTTCGCATTGTCTCAAACATTCTGAATATGTCGAGGTATCGACGGAACGACCTCTCTTTCAATCCAACTTGTCCCTCAGGCGGAACTTGGTATTCATGTGCCTCTGGTTCACACTTCATCGGATGCTGCGCCAGCGATCCCTGCACGAATGGCTGCTTCCAGGGCAATATTCGACCAGTCACTTTTGATACCGCCTACTATGGGAAATTCCCTGATGGCAGTTGCGGCATTGGTAGCCAATTTTATACTGTAACACTCCTACCCCTGTTACTAAAATTAGTTGACCGACCGAGAGTAGTGCACTGGGACGAACCCGCCTTTTTGGGGCTGTTGTAAATCGAATCCGTGCAGTCAAGGAGGTTGCCCAAGCGGTGACCTTGTTGCTGCCTTTATAGACCGGCCAGAACAATCATCAGCATATTCTCCTACTGGCGGGCCAAGCTCGACAGCTACCTCGACCCTTCCATCAACTACAAGCACCAAGACTTCGAGTGTAACTCCGTCAAGCTCTTCCGCAAGCTCGCCCGCTGGTGCATCAGCAAGCGGTACAACTGCCGCGACATCCCCTCCACCCACCGTAACGGTCATTATAGCCTCAGCTGGTCAGAACAAAGGGTCTAGTCATACCGGTGCCATTGCGGGAGGTGCTGCGGGCGGCGCGGTGGCCATTGCAATTCTCCTAGGACTTCTCGTGTACTTCATTCTCCATGCAAGAAAGTCAAGAAATCAACATCAAGACACAATTATCCGTCGGCAATCAGACCTTCCCAACATGGCAGACCCCCCGAACGCAGGAGACTCACAAATTGCATGCTGTACGGCTCGCCAAATATCTCTGGTGGTATCTTGCTAATTTTGACAACAGTTCCGCCAAATCATGCATACCCAAATCCAAACATGTACCAGTACGACACCAACGGCTTCACGTATAAACAACAAGCTACACATCATCATGAACTTCCCGGCACACCATCTAGTCCTCTCAGTCCATGGAACCCGCATCACCCCCATAGACTATCAGAGCTTTCCGGTGAGACTGCAAGGATTAGCTTAGCCGGAAGTCCGATGCAACCTTTTCCACATACATATAGTACGTCTCAGAGCCCCCAGAGTACAATTGAAGAAGCGCCAAACTGGACAAGGCACCCGTGGGAGGGTCAACAAGTGCAGAGGGATGGTAATGAACAGACGGATCAAATTCACAGGGGAGTATACCAGCCTTATCACAGACCGTAGTCTTTAATGAATTTGTGGCATAGTTTTCCATGTTGGAAACGGTACAGAAGATTGCCTTCTGACTGTAAAATCGCAGCTCTTAAACCGCAGTGGCGCTTCATCTCATGCACAATCATACCCTACATTTTGCGGCACCTGTAACAGCGCAGGATATCAGAACTATCGGATTCGGGTGCGAATCACTACCGAGGCATATGGGAGTGCACGAGTGATAACGAATACCCAGGATGGAATTGACACCTATAGGCCGCGTACTAAAGGATATTCAAAAGCTACCTGATCTAACTAACGAAACGACTGGCTTATATACACGAAGAGAGATGAGAGATAACGAAGCCGAGGTACTACAGGTTCGGATAAGGACCTGTATCGGAGTTGGGCAGGAAGCGGTCGGGAAACGAGGTAATACAGGTTCGGGTTGGAACAGGACCTGTATCGGGGTTGGGTAGGGAGCGGTTCAGTCACGTGATGGAACGATTGTTTGAATCGTTACAATGCCTCGGTAGTGATTCGCACCCGAATCCGATAGTTCTGATATCCTGCGCTGTTACACTATTTAGTCTTTAGAATACGTATTCAAATAGAAGATCGCAGGCCTTAGAGGTACAACATCCACGCAATTAAGGGAGCGTATTTTACGGAAGAGCAAAAAGGAACGCTTCTGAATTCGCGCCAATGTACCAGACCTTAGGCAATGATAGGGGCAGTACCAGTCCCGGTTACAAAACAGCATTGAGACGACTCTTTGTGCATTCCTCCTCGTGCACCTAGAGACAAGTATTGCGCCGTAGCAAAGTGCTACTTTGCGCGAATATACCACTAGCATGGGTTGAAGGCTTGACTGTGTAGTGCAGGGAACGGGTCTTGTTTTCTTTGTCGGCTGCTTGCTTCGTCATCAATCAACGCGGCATCCGAACACCACACCCATCGGACACGGCATCGACAACGGACATGCACGGAACGATCAACGACACACAAACCTCAACCCAACGAGACCACGAACATTTCATATATCTTTCATCACACCTTCTCCTTTCATTTTGATTTGGTAGCTAGATACAACGAAATTGCAAACAGTCTACTGCCAAACCTCCACAGTGATGATTCTTCCTCCTCCAGTGCATTGCTGCTTCGGACATCGCATGGCTGCGAGTCCCTCCTACCCCTGTGTGATTATTTTTCTATTACACACACCTTCACTCCACCGCAGTATATAAACTACAATCTATTATCACAAAATAGTGTGCGACTAAGACCTCTGTGTACACCAAAGACTCTGTGAACTGCCAAGGTTATTCAGCTATGTATTGATCTCGTCAGAAGAGGTAATGTGAGGGATACTTCTGTTTCCCGGCGGGCCTCCTAAGGAGGCCCTTCGGAGGCCTATCGGGCCGTGTGCCTGCGGGTCACGTGACACATCACATATATAGTTTCTCCGAATCCTCTGAGTATCCTCAAGGATTCGTCTCGACTCTGATGAATCAAACCTGTTTACTTCTGATCCATCCCTTTGTTCTGTTCCCTGCCAGTACTGCTCTCACAGGTAAATTGAACAAGAACAGGAACCAAGATGATTAAGGAATTTTTTTTTAAAGACAAAACAGACTAATGAATGAATGTATACTATGCTAATCTCTTAATTCTATGTCAAAACAAATGGATCTGTAAATGAAAGAGTGATATAAATCAAACGAATGTAATAACAGAAAGCAGAGACCAAACCACTCTCCTCAACTTTAATTCACTAAGGTGGTCTTATAAGTTATCCAAGCTTACACTAGATACTTAGCAAATAGTTGTCCCATCCGTACACGCATTCGGTCTAGGAACTACCGGTTCTGGATTGCTAATGCCTACCGCTGCTGCTGCCGCAGGCCAAAGCGTATCCAAGCTAGGCAGTACACTACAGCATCTTGCTCCATTAATCTGCTGCAACTGCGTCTTCACACTCTCCGTATTTCCTGGATCATTGATAATGTTCTGCAAGCTGCTCGGCACGTTACCGAAGATCTCCTGCAAGGTGAGCACGGCTTGTTGACCAGCAGTGCCGAGCGCGTCACCGAGACTGGCAAGGATAGTAAGTTCATTGGGCTCATCGTTGGCGTTGAGAAGTGCCTCTTCTGCGGCATTCGTGAGGTCAAAGGCGTTCTGCGACGGGGCGATGTTGAGGAAGGAGTTTACGTTGGTGACATCGTTGAACCAGGACTTAATGGCCATTGTGACTTGGTCTGCAGATGGGGGAGACTGGCGCTTAGAGTTGGAGAGGATGGGTACTAATGGAACAGCGAGGGCGCCAGTGAGTAGGGCGGCGAGCGTGATGGTGGTTATGGTCTTCATTGCGGCTAATGTTCTGAAAAGAAGATGAATAGAGCAATGCTAGGGAATGTTGCCAGGAGACACTTTGCTAGGAAATGATTGGTTGAAGTAACTTAGAATAATTGTTGTGATGATAAACTTTTTTGGCAACGCTCAACCTTATATACATCAGTTTCACGTCCTCTAGCTAGCGTGCCCTCTAAGAATAGCTGCAAAGCGCCATAGTAAGATGCTTAGTTTTCGCCAATGCGATGGTGCTGTAGAACAGCATTATTCCATTAGCTCCATCTCACCCCATAACTTCGTCAACATGTTTCTTTGTCAAACAGAATAAGATAGGGTAGCTTCGTGACAATGTTTCTGGGCGAAACAAAATCCTAAGCCGCCCAATAAGAGCACAGCGTCTGTTACTCAGGCGTGATGATTATGTGGCACAACGGCGAAAACGTGATCCGCGCCGCTAAAAAAGGAAGTAGACGTGAGACAATTCTGCCGTAAGACGTGGCTCAGCTTGAACGCTTCAAGCTTTTACATCAGCAAAACCCCACAAAGCTTATTGCAATTAAGATGTTGCATTTCCTAATGCAACGAAAATAGATTTTACTGTAAGCTGGAGAATGGAGGAAGAGGTGTCAAGATGTGTATTGTATGTAATGTATGTACAGCTGATATATATATGTGACGGACTGATTAGTCAGTGGCATATCCACGTGACATTATGGTGTCCTCGGCTTACATTTACTACTTTAGGTTTTCAATTTCTGATAAACATATTGAGAAGCCTTACTCAATGAAAACCTGTAATAGTATCGGGAAAAGTTTTTTCATGGAAAATCTGCCAACTCCTGCCACGATCATTCCACATTATAGCCTGTACCCCCAACGACCTTCACGATCATTCCACGACCTCCATGGCCTCCATGAGCATTCAATGTTGTGGCCCGTACCCTTGTAAGGGGCCAGGTGCTCGTGGAGCCAATATAGTGCTAGAAGAATACCTATGAATTTGATGCAGAGTCTCGGAGGTTTGGAACCTCAGCTATATACATGGAATGTGCTTAGTCACCCCTACCAGAGGTTCTGAGGTTCCCCCAACCGATTGTTCCCGAGGTCTGTGGCCTCTTATATCTCGGAGGTTCGGAACCTTAGCCATATACGTGAAATGTGCTTAGTCATCCCGACCTACGGTTCCGAGGTTCACCAACCGAGTATTCCTGAGGTCTGTAGCCTCTTACACTGGATGGGTAGCATACAACGCTATATCAAGGTTAAATTTGATGAGTTGCCATACGCGCCGTGTGTCGTAAATTACATTTTGCTTACATGACTTTACTATGGAAACCACTAGTTAATACAATGAATTGGTCGTGCGCCGCGCGACAACCTTGGCTGTAGTTTACCGAAGGCGCTTGCGTATATATGACTTATGGGGGGGCAAGTACGGCTTATGGGCCTCCTTAACGTCTCCCGCTGCGCATGTGCTATCTATCCTTGGGCGTGTTCGCGAACCCGCGAGACAGCCTTGTTTGCTCGTAAAACCAACAACCTCACGGCAGCCCGTGATTGGCTCAAACACGACTCCCGCGGCGCGCAACCCTATCACTGTCCCCGACTTTCTGGGCGTGCGGCGTGCGGCGTGCGGCGTGGCTGCCATAGTACAACGCGGAACTCGTGTAAGACCAACCCTTGCAATATTGGAGCGGCAGAGCGAGGTTGTGAGCGAACAACAAGGCCAAGAAGGTGACTCTGTCGTCGCAGCTGCAGAAGCGTCACACCTTCCCAACTATCTGGAACACCAGGTCTGTCTCTCCTTGACCCTGTCCTATATCACGACTGCAGCAATTAATCTGGAATTAGGCAATTACAGCAAGGCTAAGCATCACCGGTCCAATTGTTGAGGCCCACCTTAAAAGAAAGAATGATTGTCCCTCTTGTGTCCGCGCTCTGCGCTTGGCCAATCTTCGGAATCATCTTCTTTCCCTACCTCGCGATGGCTTCCAGCAAGAATATGACTCCGAGAATCATCGAGCTCGCGGCTCAGATTAGCAGTTCTGTCACCAAACTACAAGAGAAGCTATCAGCCCAAGGCGCGGCGACCCCATCATTTGCTGAGAACGGCCCCGAGTTGCTGCCGGAGGATGTTTCCAGTCTCAAAGATGCCGTGCTTGATGCAACTGCTGAGCTGCACGAGATTCTCCTGGACCCTCTGCTTTTGCTCTTCAAATTTGCCTCTGTAAGTCTCACGCGTACTCTAACGCGCTTTCTACTGGGCTAATAATTACAGATTGAGAATCTAGTCACCATTGACGGAGTATGCCGATACAAAATCCCGGATATGATCCCTGCAGGAGGCAAGATCACCTTTGACAAAATTTCTGAAAAAACAGGCCTTGCAAAATATGCTGTCAGACGTCTCGTCCGACACGCGATTACCATGCGCATTTTTGACGAACCAGAGCATGAAGTGATCACACACAGCAAAATTTCCAAATTCTTGACCATTCCTTACATCAATGGCTGGGTCGAATTCGAGGGCCGAGACACCTGGCCTGCTAATACGCGAGTAGGTGCGCCAGGTTCTAGAATATCTCCAGAACGCGTAGAAATGAACTAACGCCTGTCGTTTGTTATAGATCATAGACGCGCTTCAAAAATGGCCTAATTCGCAAATGCCAAACGAGACAGTAAGCTTACTACTGTCGTAGAGTCAATGATGCACTCTGTCTCCCAGAGCATCTCGAATCTAGATGGAAAAAAGAGAGCTGTTACTGATTTTTACAGGGTTTTGTTCTTGCCAACGATGGCAAGACAGTCCCGGAGGTCATCGCCTCCAACCCTGAAGTAGCAGCGCGCTTTGGAGCTGGAATGGAAGCTATCAACCTCGTTCCGGGTTACTCGATCGAGAACATTAGCACGGTCTATGATTGGGCATCCCTCGGCAACGCGACAATTATCAGTGGTATGGGATCTCAGGGCCAAGCTGCCTTTGAGTTGGCGAAGAACTTTCCGAAACTTAAGATCATCGTCCAAGACTCCAAGGAAACCCTTGTACGGGTAAACTCAACGATCCCTTCAGAGTTGGCAGGCCGGGTCAAGTTTGAGGAACACGAGCTCTTTGCGCCACAGGATGCTAAGGCAGATGTCTACTTCTTCCGCATGGTCTTCCGAGGTCTAGGTGACGCGTTCGCGACCCAGGCTTTGAAGGCGCAAATTCCAGCTCTTCAACCTGGAGTGAAGATTCTCATTCAGGATGTGGTAATGCCGGAGCCGGAAACCATTCCCTTGTGGAGGGACCGATTTGCAAGGTATGTCGCCACATTTCGAAACGGATCATGAAACGTGGAAGCGCTTGCTAACAGAATCTCACAGGTCGGTGGATTTGGCTCTCGAGTGCTTCTCCAACGGCCGTGAACGATACCTAGATGAATGGAAAGCTCTTTTTGCTGCCGCTGATGAACGATTCGTTCTTCATAAGGTATTCGTGCCCAAGGACTCCTTGCTGGGTATCATCGAGGTCCACTGGAAGGCCTGAAGGGATCGGTCTCCTTGAAGATCAGGCAAGGCACTACAAACCCCCCAGGCGTCGGTCATTTTCGCATTTGGATCATCACGGACATGATGGACTTTGTGATCGTTGAATCCTTTTTAAGTGTTTCTCTTAGAGTTAGTACGTCAATCATTATGTAAAGAGGGTTGTGTGATAGCAGCGAGCAGACTTCTGGATTCGTATCAAAGAGTCTAAAATCTGTTCTGTTCCCTCGAACCTCTCGCTCCCTTTGTGTTCCTTGCTTACCGGCGCTTGGCCGGCGCTAAGCCTGCGCGGGACAAGCATCCTTACACATTACAGCTTGGTTGGGGATGCGGCGGCAAATGTAGTAATTTACCTCTTGCCTTTACGGATTTCCCCCCTTTCCGGTCTCCCTCAATCATCCGAAGCGTCTCACACAGCAGATTGATGCACTTACCAATCACATCGATTCTGCCTCGGCGCTTAGCTGACGGAGTTTCGTCTAAAACCCCAAGATTCCCTCGACGCGGAGGATTGCCTCAAAACCGGTAATCCCTCTTAAATGAAAACAACCACCTTCTTGATACAACCTGCTAGCCTACAATGTCCGTTCTTCGGCAAGGCGAGATACACGTTGGTAGGTATTCCTGGTATTGGAGGCCTGGAAGCGGCGGGGATTTCTGTAGCTGACGGGCGAGGCGAGTCCATTGCCACTGGGTTTGTTACGGAAAGCGGTTATAAGCAAACCGGCAACAATTCAAGCGAGGAAAATCAAAACGCGAAACTTACTTCGTAAAAATCAACAAACACATGTGCACCCATGAATAATAACATACCAACACAGAGCAAGGTTTAAAGCTATAATATTATACAGCCTCCTTTTCTTTGTAATGTGTAAGCAGGACACTCTGTCACGTGGATATGCCACTGACTAATCAGTCCGTTATATACATATCTCATACACACATCATACACATATCACACACATACCACACACACATCACACGTACATATATACACACACATACAGACATATAATACACATCTTTATGCTCTTTCCTCCACGCTCCAGCTTACATAATGTAAAGCGGATAAAGGGACAAAATTTATTAGTCTTATTAGAACAACAGGATCAACCACCTGCAGAACTATAGCTATATAGATTTTTATGTTTATTGTAACGATTCGAACATGTAACGATTCGAACAATCGTTCCATCACGTGACCGAACCGCTCCCTGCCCGATCCCGATACAGATCCTATTCCTACCCGAACCGATAGGACTTCGGTTCCCGACCTGCTCCCCACTCAACTCCGATACAGGCTCGATCCATATCCGAACCTGTATTACCTCGGCTCCGGACCAGCGCCTGATGCAACTCCGATACGGGTCCTTATCCGAACCTGTATTACCTCGGCTTCGTTATTTCTCATCTCTCTTCGTGTATATAAACCAGTCGTTTCGTTAGTTAGATCAGGTAGCTTTTGATTATCCTTTCGTGCCCGGCCTATAGGTGTCAATTCAATCTTGGGTATTCGTTCTCACTCGTGCACTCCCATATGCCTCGGTAGTGATTCGCACCCGAATCCGATCGTCCTGATATCCTGCGCCGTTACAGAACAATCGTTCCATCACGTGACTGAACCACTCCCTGCCCGATCCCGATACGGATCCTATTCCTACCCGAACCGGTAGGACTTCGGTTCCCGACCTGGTCCCCACTCAACCCCGATACAGGGGAGGAAGGGGAAATGTACACGCGACAGCATGGGGTCCTGGCGTTGGAACCGAAGTGCTAGTCTTAATCAGGCCTAGCACACGACATACACTCTCATAAAATAGCCTCCGTAGATATGGTGATTGATCAGCGAAACAACCTTTGGTCCCGCACCACGTGCCTTACATGCGCAGTCACCGAATCAACATTCTCATGCTCGGCTCCACCGACGCAGAGACTCTAGCACACTTCATCCTGTGAATCGCGCCCTCGAGTTCCAATTCCTCCGACACGAAGAATTCGGTCCTACAGGCCGTGTTTGCGCTCGCATCGCTCCAGCTGCACAGCAGCGGCAGCGCAAACGCGTTCCGATATAAGCGGCGCGTTGTGGCGGAGATTGTGGGCGAGGCGACTGATTGGCTGGACGAGAGGGCGCTGCTCAAGAATTTGGTCGCGACGATGCTGTTGTATCATTATGAGGTAGGTCTCCGTAATGGGGAGGAGCTGGTGGTCTGCATGGTCTGCATCGGCGAGCTTGCCGTGGCGTGCATGCGTGACATGGTTGTCTGGCTGGCTAATAATAGATGCCAACCAGATGTCAACGCTCGAATCGAGCCCTGAAGGGACATGGGTGACTTTCTTCTGCACTGTGAAACGCATCATCAACACGTCGCCTGCAATGAGCAAGTTGGTTCGGCGCGAGTACGCAATCTTCCTCGATTGGATTTACTACCACAAGGCGCTGTCGGAGTTCACGGTCCGGCATTGTAAAGTTCCGTATGACGGGTGCGGCTTCGCTCTCATGGCGAGATCGGCTTGGGTGGTGGATGGCATCATCTAGATCAAAGGTAGGGTAGATGGAGACATTACCTACCTTTCGCTTGCATTTGGCTCCATGCACGTAGGATTTGGCTAGGCTGATCTTGCGGCAGGTAGACGAAAGCATCGGCTGCTTAACCGAAGTCCTCGAGCTCCTTGTCGACGCCTGTCGACGAGCCATCTTCGCGCCACGCCCTTAGATGGCATACACAACTGCCGAACTGGAGCGCGCGACGGTGCTGGAACAGCGCATTTCGACGGCGGTAGGGACTTCGGGCCCATCCCCGCACCAACTACGATACCAAGGAAGTGGTGCACCATGGTCGCAGATCCCCATCGAGTCGTGTGCTTGATCTATGTCAACCGCGCGGTGCATCGTGTGTCTGGGACGGAATTCCGCAACAGGCGGCTCATGAGAGAGGTATGATGTTGCTGGGCGAGCTGGAAACCTGCCAGAGCGCGTGGCCGCTGTTTGTTATTGGCTGCGAGGTCGTGGACGACGAGCAGCAGCTTGCGATCTTGGATCTGTGTAGGCACAGTCAGCGGAATCCGAGACGGAGATCCAGTCACGTTGATTCGACTCAGCAGCTCGTTGAGGCGGTGTGGAACGAGCGTGATCTAGATGAGGAAGGATAGGTTGATTACATGGCGATTCTGGATGCGGTTATTGGGGGACTTGCAGTCATGCCATTGTTTGCCTGAGCTGGGGTGGGGCTACATGAAGAAAATTCCATTCATCTATCCTGCGCTGCGCTTCGCTTCGCCAAAACTAGAACCATTGCTCCTCATCCCCATGATGAGTGAGGAACTTGCCACTATCCGCCTCGGTCAAGTTTCCAATCACCCGGAGCATATTGGCGACGGCTTCCTCTATTGGGGCCGGACCCTCGACCTTTGGATCGACCTTGTGGAACATGTCGAGCACGACTTTGCGTATCTCTGGGTCGCCTGTGACGGCTTTCGCTGTTGCGAGTCAGTCAGTCAGTCAGTCTAGTCTTCTGTGCTTGTGTTGTGACATTGGCATTGACTAACCAGCATCCGTATCGACCCATCCCGGGCTCAGAGACAGCGTCTTGATGCCCTCGGGGGCGAGCTCAATGGCGAACTTGGTCGTGGCCATGTTCATGCCAGCCTTGCTGACTGAGTAACCCAGCAAGGTGGAGAAGCCGGTGATGCGAGTGAAGTCGAGGTTTCCACTCTGACTGGAGATGAAGACCATCTTCTTCTCTGTGCCGTTGCGGATGAGGCGGAGGAATGAATTCATGGTGTAGATGTTGCTCAGGAGGTTGTTCTTGATCTGTGGGCGCACAGTTAGTCAAGCGTAGCCTGGCCAGCCTTGGATGGCGTAAATGGCGAGCTGGGAATTCGTACGCTCTCACCAATCTCCAAGTCCAGCGCTTCTTTCTTGCCATGGCTGCGTGGTGTCAGCATTCAGAACCGAATCAATTACCCGCCCGTGTCAAGCCTATCACTCACAAAGCAGACGGCGGTAGCACAGCCGTGTCTGGTCCCGCGGAGCCGGCGTTAAGGATCAAGACATCGAGTGAACCGGCCGTGACTTTGGACACTTCAGCAGCAGCCTCATCCAACTTGGTTGGATCAGAGATGTCCGTGACGATGACGTGGATGTTTTTGCGTTGTGCAGCCAGCTCCTTTAGCCGACCAGCAGTTCCCAAACTCCGGATGAGGGCAAACACTTGGTTTTTAGGATCCATAGACTTTGGTGCCGCAGTCAGTGGTGTGTCTTGGCTATGACTATGCTTGCAGCAGTAGGTAGACTCACAAGGTTCTCGACGAACCCGAGCTGCAGTGGTGGTCTTGTTAGCATCTGGCACTGTGGTTGTTGTGACGATCTGGGGACGCTTACACCAATGCCTCGCGTCGCGCCGGTGATAGCCCAGGACACCATTTTTATGAAAGTGACGAGTTTGCAGTATTGAAGATGTATGGTATAAGATGAATCGCTGAATTCAGTGATGGTTCATGGACAGATGGCGCGGGTGCCGCATGCTCTTATACCCGTCCTCAGACCCATTTCGGCCATGCTGCATACTGAGATCAGTGGAAACTATTTGCGAAGTTGATGTTGTGACTTCTTGCCGATGTGACCGATAGCGGCGGAGGAAGTGAAATGTAAAGCAAGGCAACTTTCTCCGAAACCATGAGCGGGATGGGGCAGTAGCGGCGGGAGAGGCTGACCAATCACCGAGCTGACCAATCGCAGAGGAAGGGCCTTGGCGCCTTACTTGGTGCACAGCGACACCTCGAGAAAGGGAGACGTTAAGGAGCCCCCCATAAGCCGTACTTGCCCCCCCCCCATAAGCCATATATAGGCAAGCGCCTTCGGTAAACTGCAGCCAAGGTTGTCGCGCGGCGCACGACCAATTCATTGTATTAACTAGTGGTTTCCATAGTAAAGTCATCTAATTTACGACGCGCGGCGCGTATGGCAACTCATCAAATTTAACCTTGATATCTCAACCTTGATATCTCAACCTTGATATCTCAACCTTGATATCTCAACCTTGATATCTCAACCTTGATATCTCAACCTTGATATCTCAACCTTGATATCTCAACCCTGATATAGCGTTGTATGCGCTACCCACCCAGATGCTCGAGAAGGCCGAGCAGTACGAAAATCTGCAGCCTGTAAACCTTGATTGTAGTTGTTTTGTTGCATAACCTGCTGCTGCCCTGACGGAGGTGGTTCAAATTGAGCAAGAGGCAGCCTATATGGAGACGCGTATTAAGTAGACTCGCCCTATGAGCTCAAAGGTTGAGGAGTCGGTCGCAGGTGAGGGAGAGAGCTCCAAGGCAGTAGAGGATGGCCGTTGTGCCAGTTTTGTATAGGAAATCGCTGAGGCACCGGCGCCTGAAGCATCTCAACATGCTAAGTTTGGCTTGAGGATATCTGAGCGCGTTGCGCTGGGGCAGTTGATAGCGGCGGCTGGTGAATTAAGGGTCCTGGAACAACGTAAATTTGTTGTGGGGTTGACAGCAGAGGCACGTTGAAGCGCGTAATCTGCGTAGGAGCGGTAGAGCTGTGATTCTCATCAACGCGCTCAAATAGAGATGGCTCTCTACGGGTACCTCTTACACTTGCTCCCTTCTGGTGTCGCTTTTTACAGCAGCGCTTATCAATAATAACGCGCGGCTCTAGTAGTACTGGCTTGATAACTTCTGTAGTAGACTGTAGTCAGTCAACCCACCAATAGACGTGGTGTAAGCAGGACACTCTGTCACGTGGATATGCCACTGACTAATCAGTCCGTCTCATACACACATCATACACATATCACACACATACCACACACACATCACACGTACATATATACATACACACACAGACATACAATACACATCTTGATCTTCTCTCCTCCACGCTCCAGCTTACACGTGGAAATTGCTGGGTTGCAACACTCGATTTGTCGTAATAATATCAAGGATTGTGTGGTAACAGGGCAGGCCGAGCGACAAAGTATAGACATGACGGCATGGCTTTAATGACTCACCTTGTCCTGCGTGTACGGCTTCAGCTCTAGCCACCTGTTGGACTGTCGAAGCAAGAGCAAAGCAGGTAATTCAATTAACAACAGCCGCAAATATAGGCTTCTGGCAATCAAACCAAATACTCTAGTTGTCGCGAGCGTCAGTCGCGAGGTTGTACTCAACGTGCTCCTTGTAGAATCAATCAAGCCACCAAAAGAGATGTAGTATATCAGCCTAAGAGCCGCGTAACCAGTCCTTGATTACTTGATGCGCGCCCTCAGCTTTTGAAGTTGCAAGGAGGTTAAAATAGGCGAAACAATTGACGTAGCAATCAACCAGTTTGTCGGCGTGTTTGTTGAACCAGTACGTTGAGAGGTAGGTGGCAACAGCTGGGTAACGCGACTCTATCGCAGCCAGCCTGCTCTCATAATCAGCCTCTAAGGGTGACTCAATAATTAAGTAGTAGAGAGCCATAACAGACTCAGTATCACTACTATCTGTTGAAGGGCAGCCGGCAAGCCGAGACTGCGACACGTGACATACACGTGATAGGCACATGATAGACACGTGACCAAGATGGCTGGGCAGATGTCTGAGTATATAGCACCAGCCTGGTCCCTTGTTGGCACCTCAAGCAACATTATAACGTCCTCTCCCACACAAAGCTCTCATGTTTCAACACATCGTACCCTCCATCGCGCGAGTTTATCAACAGCTGGGTAGACGGCTTCATCGTAAAACGCGAGCGAGACACAATACTTGTATGGGCAATAGTAGGAAGAGCGATGACAAAATGGCTAAAGAATATGAAAATCCTGATTGTTTACACGCGCGTCGGAGCGCGAGGCTGTGAGCGCTGAGGTGTCAACAATCGGGCCAACAACGGGGCTCCGATGGTAATACAACAGGTATTGTATCGCAGTTTTGTCGTTACAACCCATTGACTAACTGTTATTTTGGTGGCTTTTGGGCTAATTACAATGGTGCCGCGCGACAACCTTGGCTGCAGTTTACCGAAGGCGCTTGCCTATATATGGCTTATGGGGGGGGCAAGTACGGCTTATGGGGGGGCTCCTTAACGTCTCCCCAGCACATTCTGTACATCAGGAATTCGGTTAAATTTTCCGAACCATGTACTAACTATGGTTAACCACAGGGTTACCAGAAAAACCAGACAAACTGTTGGGTTCACAGGGCTATTGCAATAGCAATGGGGGGGGTTTCTAAGCAAAGTATTGATTCGTGTATGTGTCTATCTGAGGTGAGGCTCAGGAGGTTGTATCATTCCTTTGCCGCCAAGCGTCGCTAGTGTCTCATGTGATAAACACGTGATCACAACATCACCACGTGATCACCACGTTCGATATATATTCCAACACAAACCATACAAAACATAAAAAGTTTAATATTCAATATATGTTACGGTTATATCACGTGCATTACTATATCACGTGCCATTGTACTAGCTATATATAGGGGCGTCTCGCCCAACCTTCTCTGACTCACAGAGAGCTTAATTCACCTCATTTAAACACCAAAAATATAATACTTTTTTGTTATAAACATGGCTCTAATCATTTAGCCTTGGACGCCGGTCTTGGGGTCCATTGGCTCAGAAGGCAATACTGGAGAAGAGTACGACCTCAGAGAAGTATTACTCTAGCATGCTTGTGTCCGGAGGTGACCACCTTATTACGGCGAGTGTAAAGAGGGTTTGTGATAGCAGCGAGCAGACTTCTGTATTCGTACCAAAGAGTCTAAAATCTGTCCTGTTCCCTCGAACTTCTCGCTCCCTTTGATGTGGCCTCTATTCCACGAAGGCGAAGTCACCAAAGACCTCAGGAATCAACAGGAAAGCTTTGATGTATAGCCTTCGGCAAGAGCTCGATGATTGGCACGGCGCAATCCCAGAGCTCCACTTTCTGTCTTTGCCTCCAAGGCCTGATTTTGGCTTGCATTTTGTCATTCTATACTAATTTTTATTGCCTTTATATCGTCACAGTTCCCTCCGTAGGAGAAGAAGGTAATGTGGAATTTGCTTTTGATGAGTGCTCGCGCCGGTCAAGGGAGATATGCCTTCTATATCGGCGCCTGTACCAAAGTCCGACGATTCAGTTCGCGTGGGGATATCTCCACATATTATTCCTCGCCGGGCTCACATACATCTATTGTGTGTGGCGGTCGAGCGGCGTCCGTCTAACCCTTCGACAAGCGGACGTAATCAACACCTACATGGCCTGCAACACCGTGCTCGTCATCATTTCGGAGCGGTTCGGTCAGGCGAAAACGTAGAGGGATTTTTTCGAAACACTATCGGAGAAGACCATTGACATGATCTGCAATAATGTTATGCAAGGACCGGACGACAGCAACATCGCCTTTCAGCAACAAGCAAACTTCCCAAATGTCAGCATGCATCAATGTCTCAGGACTAGAATGCTGACCTAGATAACACAAACATTTCACAGGACTCTGATTAGTTCGTCCAGGAGCTGCTGCACAGAATAATGGGAGACACTAGCCAGCCTATTGTGGAGTTCCGTCTTCGAAGCTTTGGCGAATAGTGCCAATATCCCAATGCAGACCCTTTGTACGCAAATGATCGTCTAGCATATGTGCTTAGAATACCAACTGCAGCGCTAATATAGTCATTGTTGGTTCTATTTCAACGAACTGGTCAAATACTTATAGTATTCCCTAAATCGGTTACGCGAAAGGGGTCGTGCGGATATGGCCTCAATTTCCGGTATGACGTGCCGTTGTGCCGCTCACTCGGGCTGACTGAAGTTGGCAGGGTTTAGAATACGAACCTAAAACCACATATGTCTTGTCGCAAGGCCTGTGGACCTTGAATCTCAATTTTCTCTTGTTAAGCACTCAAAACAAAAATGGTCCCGGGTAGCGACGATCAAGAAATCATCGCGGAATCCTCCCCAAGTGTTAACAGCAAGAACGCCGAAAAGTACGATAACGATGTCGAGAAACAGGCCAAGGAGAAAACGGGAACCACTACAGACATCCCAACTCGCAACGAGGACAATTCCCAGCCGACCGAGGGGCCTGTCACTCACGAATATGCCACAGCGCGGGAGCTCAGCTTCCTCTCAACAGTTTTCACTATGGCTACCTTCATGATCGCCATTGACGGAAGTATTCTCGGTAAATGACCCTTTTGCCACCCTCCCAAGACCGTAGCTTATAGATCTAGCGACGGCTATTCCCAGCATCACCAGCGACTTCCATCGGCTTGACGACGTGTCATGGTACGGCAGCGCATATCTCCTAACAGAAATGTCATTTCAACCTACGTTTGGTCGTCTATATAGTTTATTCGACACTAAAATTCTTTACCTGGCTTCCATTCTAGTGTGTAAGTTGTTTAGACCGACCTCATGATTTGCTAGGCTTGATATATGTCTAATACTTATCGAAGTCGAGGGAGGTTCCATCCTATGCGCAGCTTCGCCGAACTCGGCAGCTTTGATTATCGGAAGGGCAATTTCTGGGGCAGGAGCTGCGGGGCTACTTTGCGGAAGTCTAGCGGTTTTTGGGAGGTCGGTCCCCTTGAGGGCCAGGCCGCTGGGGATGGCTCTTGTCACTAGTATGTACGGCATCGCCGGAGTGCTGGGACCAACTCTTGGAGGACTCATTACAGACACGCCTCGACTTACCTGGCGATTCTGCTTTTGGTATGCATTTCTTTCTTTCTTCTTTTTGGGCGCCCAAGTCTAACTAGTACCAGGATTAATTTGCGTAAGTGTGCGATTGCTAGCGAACTTGCTTTCTGACTCGTCTAATAAGCATCCAGCGGCTGGGGCTGCGACCTTCGCGATTGCATGCTGGGCGTTCAAGAGAAAAAAACCAGTCCATGGTGAACTTTCGTTGCGAGAGAAGCTGAAGAGACTTGATCTTCTTGGCGCATGCCTCCTTACGGCAGCTCTAGTGGCACTCTTCTTCGCACTGCAGTGGGGCGGGAACAAGTACCCATGGTCTAATCCGAAGGTCTACGCGTGTGTTGTGACGTTTGGAATACTCACAACGATATTCATAGTCTCGCAGACAATGAAGAAAGAAGAGTAAGACAATAGAGGCACACGAACTGTTATTCGATGGCTGATCGATACCTAGGGCAACCATTCCAATACGAATCCTCTCGCAGCGCACCGTAGCCATTAGCTGTGCCTTCAACGTGCTGATGGCCATGGCACACAACACGCATATCTACTATCTAGCCTTCTACTTCCAGACTGTCCTGGGAACCAACGCCGTGACATCCGGAGTACGTTGTCTTGCGTATGGAATCCCGGGGAGTGTTGCTATCATCATCACCGGCGCTTGTATCACCTCCAAAGGCCATTACGTCCCCTTCATGTGGCTCGGAACCAGCGTCTTCATCTCCGGATGTGCTCTCCTTCGCACCCTAAATATCGATTCCTCGACAGTGCAATGGGCGGGATACCAGGTCATCAGTGGACTGGGTATTGGACTCGCAGAACAGGTTCCGTTCATCGCAGTTCAGGTGGTGCTTCCTTCCGCCGACATGCCGACGGCATGTGCTTTAATCGTCTTTTCCCGCTGCCTTGGCGGCGCAGTGGGTCTCAGCATCGCCTCCAACCTCTTCACCGGCGCGCTCATTCCTCGGCTCAAGCAGGCACAGGGGGTCGATGTCAGCGCTATACTAAATGCAGGCGCGTCGGATCTTGCTGACACGGTTCCGGCGACTACATTGCCATTGGTTCAGAGAGCGTTCGGTTATGCCGTGTCGAGGGCTTTCATCTTGCCAATTGCTGTGGCCGGGATGTCTCTGATTCTAAGCTTTGGGATGCAGAGACGATGGATTCCGGACGATCGGTTGAAGCCGCAACTTGAAGAAGTGACTCCAGATACGCCTGCAACTTTTTCGCCAGATCTACGAAGAAACGAGAAGGCAACTGCAGTGTAGCTAGATTCAGGGCCCAAAATAGATGGATTACAAACTATCATATATATATTTTTTAGCTCTGTGAACTTGCGAGGCTGACACCAGCTTTTCAACAGCCTTGCAAAAGGTGCCTTGGTGACGTTCCGTAGAAGCTTTAGCATCATATTGCTTACCGACATTTTGAAGTCTCCACAGTCGTACCTAGGAGTCGGATAAGGTGAAAATAATCGTCAAGTAGAAGAAGAGTTCTTTTTCAAAGGAAATAGGGTTCATTATATGCATCAGCACTTGCTCCTGGAAAGGGAACAACTTTAAAATGTATCGATAATTACTCAAAATGGAAAATACAACATAGAGTTCGAAGCAGGAATATCTGTATATCAAGCCGCTTCGATCAATTTATTCATCACCAACGAGGCCCGCTGTAGACAATCGGCCCACACAATCACCTCTTCCTTTCCAGTAATTACTGAGAAATGTGATCTAGAGAAGGGTTGGTTAGCCTTTGCACTCTTCGCATGTGATTGGGGATGAATTGACTTACCCTGCCTCAGTAACATAGTACGTCATCCAGAACTTCTTCGGGTTCTGCATGATGAAGCAAGACTCGGGAGAGAGCCCATCAGTATTTGAGAACATCTGATCTGGTTCCACAGTCTGTTCGTAGAGCGGGTTCTTAAAGAGGTTGGGTAGTTCTTCGCCCTCTTCTTTGCAGAGCTCCAGGGCCCTAAGCGTGCGTTGGTAGCAATGACCCAAGAACGCATCCTTGATCGTCTGGTTCCGGACATTGGAAGCTTCCAGCATCATCTCAAACCGGTTGCGCACTGGCAAGCTCTCGTCTTCTGCAATTGTGCAAAAGTGAGCAGTCTTGGGCGTATTGACTTGGACGATGTCTGGCCGGCCCTTGTGGTAGTGTGACATGGAGATGGCCTCCCATGACTGAGCATTGTAGCCATAGTAGTAGTAGTTGGCGAGGAGGCACATCAGGTCGTATATGCCTTTGATGGGAAGCCCCCGTTCAAGAAGGATGTCTGTTCCGAACTCAGAAAGAATGACATCTCTGTACCCGAACTTCGCGATTTCTTGCTCGAATCGCTGTTGCACCTGGAGGATGCGCTCGTCTATTACCGGCGTTGTCCTAATAAAGAACTCTTTGGGAGGCTCCGAAGCGCTACTGGCGTGTCCGTTAACTTGTTGTGGCGGCTTGTAGGTATGGATTCCCTCAACAATCGCCGTTTGCATCCGGTAAAGAGTCATTGCCTGCATGGGATTAGCCTTCCATTTCAGGGAGGGGAGAATCTAGATTCATGAAGGCAATTATTCATCCAAATTCACTTACATCTATCATGGTGTGCTCAACATATGTGCCAGAAGTCGCGTTTTTGCAGACTACAAACGCGATGGATTTGTCAACCCAGCGGTTGAAGCCTTTGAGCATCATCATATCTCTTATTCGAGATTCTGCTTCGGTCGGTGCGGTATCATCAAGACAGACCAGGAATGCAGATGCTTCTACCATGTCGATGGTTTCCTTGTTCATCTGGTCCAACTCGATAAGAGCCTCCCGGTTCTAGTGCATTGCAAGTCAGTAAGAGCATCAAACTATCGAGAATCAGACTTACCTCAGCCCAGGAAGTGCGATCATCAGCACTTAGAATACTTGTCCAGTTATCAACGGTGTCGTCTCGGTCCAGGATAGATTGGAAAATCTTGGCCAGCGCTTCCGCAGACACATTCTCCTCTCCGACCTTTAGTATGACTTTGAAGATGTGTCCACGGTGGAGCACGGCCAGATAATCATTCCCAGGGAACTTTGCCATTCGATCGAGAGAAGTACCGGGCAAGCGAGCAGTGTTGAAAATGTACTGCCAGAGGTCGGTGCAGTTGGCAGTTCCAAGGTACGCCATTGGTTCCCATCGGTCCGCCTCCAGGTCTTGCTTGCATCGGAAGGCAATGCTGGCAATCAGGCCCGCACGTTCTGCCTGAGTATGTCCCATCTCTCCCATGGGATGGAAGGCCATGAAGTTGTTGAAAGGAGCGAGTGGCATACGCCTTTGCAGGTACATACTCTGCAGGAAGTATCTGTCCTGCCAATTCTCGATCTCGGGATCATGGGCTTGCTCATGGAGCCGCTCATAGAACTTTCGACCCGTGCTGCCGGGCTGTCTGAATTCTGCTACATCTTTTTCCAGAGTTTGAAACTCTTTAGGCGAGAAGAACATTCTCGAGTTTTCGAGATAATCGTCGAACAGGGTGTCAAAGTCAACGAGAGGCATTTTCTTGAGCTCCTTCGACCCTCGGCAGCATTGAAATCTGTGATTTGCGACCAGGGATGCATTCTGAATTTGCAACAATGCCATGTCCTCCGCAACATTGGGTTCCTCCTTGTCAGTGCCTTCGGTGCCTTTGGATATGAGCTTGGACCTGGAAGCGATCGTCTTAGCCAGGATAGAAATGTTGGGAGCATCGAGAACTTCGGATGTTTGCAATGTCGTCTGGAAAGTTCGTACAAGCCAGTTCTTCAGTTCGATAGCGACGAGGGAGTCGAGACCGAAATTGTCCATTGAGACATCTGGACTGATATCCTCAGTTGCACGGGCGGTAAACATTGCGAATCGCGAGCAGATGCCACCAACAACAATGCTTTGAATTTCCTCATGGGTAGTTGCTTGTTGGAGCAACTTCCCAATGTCCGTGTTAGTACCGCTCTGCTCTTTCGCTTCTCTGTTATCATTAAGGTAGGGAATCTGGCCGAACATAGGATTGGCAAGGGCAAATTCATCGTGGACTGCCTTCATCGATCCTCGGTCAAATCCAAGGATCAGTTGGTTGAGACCATCCTTGCTCGCCTGTGGGCCCATGGCGTAACTCATGACCGTAAAGACTTCGTCAAATGACATGAGAACGGTTCCCTGTCTCATCTTCTCTTGCTGCGCGGCAGGGAGCGACGTGATTGCCAATGACCCATCAACGGCGCCCAGATTTACAGCCACATATCTGCATCTGGATTTCGTTTTGCTCTGAGCAAAGGCATCTTGATAGGCATTTCCAACTGAGTAATTAGATTGTCCGGCCGTTCCAAGGATGGCGGTAATGGACGACAGCATGATGAAGAAGTCTAGAGAATCAGAGGCCCCGAATGCGGCATCGAGGTTCTGAGTTCCTTGGACTTTAGGCTTGATAGCGGTTAGGTAGTCGTCGTGAGACATATTTTCGAAAGGACGGTCCTGGGGACAAGTTAGTCATCATGAAAGAAATTGGAACTTGCAATACTTACGCGCAGAACCATGCCGGCGTGGACAACTCCTTTCACTGAAGGAAGGTTTGCCGAACATTCTGCAGCGACTGATCGGACCGACTCTTCGTCGGTGATGTCGCAACCGATGATATGCAGTTCAGCACCAAGAGACTGCAGCTCTTTCTCGAAGGCCAGTTGGTCTTCTTCTTCGAGCTTTCGTCGGGATAAGGTTACAACGTGTCCCGCACCACGAGCTGCCAGAAATCTGGCAATCCTTCGTCCGAGGTCGCCCAGTCCGCCAGCGATGACGTAGGATCCGTTTTTGTCAAGTGTGAGTGGTGGGGGACGTGCCAATGTCATCTTGACCTGTGTTTGCTCGTCGCAAACGAGAACAACCTTTCCAGTATGCCTCCTGGACTGGATAAGACGGAAGGCCTGCTCAATATCGCCCACGGGTGTTGCAGTTATCGGCGTGACGGCTTGCAGAGTACCCTGCTCGAACATTGAGAGTATCTTACTGAGCCTCTTCCCCATCTCAGCTGGTTTGAGTCGTGCCAGGACGGTCAAATCCACCGCAGAAAACGTGACGTTCCTGTCGAACGGAACCATACTGATATCATTCTTCTCGTAGATGTCCGATTTTCCAATCTCGACAAAGGTGCCCAGCGGTGCGAGAACTGCGAAGGAGTCATGGAGTGACTCCCCAGACAGTGAGTTTAGTACGCAGTCGACACCCTTGTTCTCGGTAAGTCGCATGATGCCCTGCTTGAACGTACGAAGCCTAGACGAGAAGATGTGGCTTGGTGGAATTTTGAAGCTGTCGATGAGCAATTGACGCTTTGCGCTACTCCCTACAGTGCAGAAAATCTCAGCTCCGATGTTCTGAGCCAGCTGGATCGCTGCCTGACCGACACCACCGGAAGCGGCATGAATGAGGATGCTCTGTCCACGCTGAAGACGAGCGACCTCAACGATACAGTGATACGCCGTACAGAAGATGATAGGGATTGATGAGCCAACGGCGTAGGACATCCACCCTGGAATCTGGCAACTAAAATTCCCGTCGATCCGTGGACGACTCGAGAAGGGCTGAGCACCGAGACCACATACGCGGTCTCCAATTCGGAAGTTGTTAGTGAGGGCAGAGCCTACTTTGCGAACGATCCCAGCGCACTCGCCTGTCATTGTAACGCCAGTCACCATCCGACCCATGGCTATGAAGACGTCTTTGAAGTTAATGCCGTAAGCTCTAGCTTCAAGCTCTAAACCGAAAGGTCCTAGGTGCTCATAGGGAACTTCGTCGTCCACAAACCGGAGACTGCTCAGAAGTCCAGGCGTCTCAACCTCTAGTTTTAGTGGCCGATCGGGTTGATGGTAAGGTCCCGTATCCATCGTTTGGGGGTAGATGCTCCTCCTCACCCAGTTATCGAACTTGACGTCAGCATAGACTCTGGGAATTAGGAGCTGACCCTTGCTAAAAGTGTACTCGTCTTCATCGGATCGCACCGCGCTGACCGGGGTAGAGAAAGATCTGACAACGACATCCGAGAGCCGAGAAACTAAGGTTCCAGGATTTGACAAGTCCTCTTGTACATCGACAGTCACGAACCGCATCCCCGCGTTTTCTCGTCGCACGACTCTGGAAAGACCAGTAATCATGCCCTTCGCGGGGTTGTGAAAATCGTCGCCGCACTCTTGACAGCTAAGCCAGAGTACACTCTTCGCTCTAGTAACAAGGGAGACGATTTGAGTGAACTTCTCAACAGTCGGTGCACCGAGCATAGGATCTGCTACGCTATCGATGATGATGTGAATTGAGTCAACGTTGACTGGTTTAGACGACCAGTTGTCCAAAGCGCATGAGAATCCTTGGCTTTCTAGTTCGGTTGTGATCAACTGGGAAAGGGCTCTGAACTCGTCGGCTTGAGACTGGCAAATAATGCTGATGAGAGGGAAGTCTCCCCTAAATTCAGGTTGCGCATCGATAGTCGTGGATATATTCAGACGATCTTGTTCGGGTGTGCAGGTTTCGACTCCACGGAAGCCGTGTTGCTCCAAGCGTGCGTGCCACTCCGCCTTTGACAAGAGTGAATTGTCCCCGGACGCATCTTCCGATTCCCACAGTTCCGGCAAAGTGCCGAGGATCATCTTGATTGGGGCAGTGGGTTGCCTCGCTTTGAGGATGATCATTCGCCCGCCAGACTTCAAGAGCTTCCGCGAGTGGGCCAGGCTATCATCGAGAGAGTTGGCTCCATTGAACGCGTCTGAAGCAATTATGAGGTCATATGCACCTTCTTGAAATCCTTGCTGGACGGGGTCCTTGGAAATATCCAGCTTCTTGAACTCGACATGATTGATCCAGTTTTGCAGTATGGCCTTTCCTTGTTCCAAGGACCCCCCGTTGGTGTCGGTGTAAGTAAACTGGTCAAGCAATAAACCCTCTGGACGATCGAGTATCTGTAATAGTGGCCGAGCCAATCCTCCAGTTCCCGCTCCAACTTGCAAGATCTTCATATGTGGTTGCTTGAATGCCAGAAGTTGGACGTATTCGATCAGCTGGAGGTAGTTCTGAATGGCCACGCCGGTCGAGTAAAATTGCCCCAGTAGGTCGTCTTCGGACATGATTTTGAGTGGACTAACATCACCCATGAAGATTTCCGGCAAGTTCTTGCCGATATGGCTGAGTAGTTGTCCCTCAGCGCCAGCGTCGCGTGTACTCTGAAGGCATTGTGCAATTTCTTGCTCAGAAAGGTTACCAACCGCCTTCTGTCCATTATCAGAATCGTAGCTCTTCATCCAAGATAATAATTTCCAGAGGTGATTGTTAAGGTCTTCTTCGTGAGGCTCCGCACCCTGCTCTAAGTAGCTTCGGATGTATATCGAAGTGGCTGTTTCAAACATCCTTTGTCGATCTGTGGGTTCAAGTGCCGCGGTGTCATTATCGACACTCTTCATCTCAGGAAGCCTTTCAATGTTATGAATTGAAGGAAAGTCGACATCTGGTTGCCACTTGAGGCGATAGCTCATCTTGCGATTGAATGGGAGCGTGCTCTCATCGAGTGGCGCTTCGCCAATCCCACGAAGAGATCCTCCGCGGATAGTAATCATGGGCGACAAGGGCGCACCTTCAACAGTCTCTTCAAACACCACGATTTCCACAACGGCGAATCGAACACCAGTTTCCGTCATGGTGGTGGTGGCGATCCATTTGGTTCCCGGGGTACTACCAAGATCGCAATTGATGATTATTTCGTCGAGGCCTGTAGGCATTACGGGGCCATTTCCGACATTCCTGCGGTATAGAGGAATTCCAAGTTGGAAAACCGCATCGAAAGACGCCGGGTGAATCAAATGTGGCTGCTGGTACTTCCGGGGCATTGCGCTTGCAACATCTGGTATGTTGATATCAGCGATGCCGCCGAGGGAGCCGATGCGTGCTGACTGAATGCCTGCGAAGGTAGGACCATACACATTCCCGTTTTCAGAGAAATTCTTGTAAAGATCTTCGTGGCTGATTTCAGTATCACATGCGTCTTCGATGTCTTGAAGTTGCTTGAGGCGGATTGACGTCGTCATGTCCTCCTCACGGAAACCCTCAACCTCATCCTCTTTAGACGCCCACTCAATCATGATGGATCCGGAGCAGTGCTCATGCCAGACTTCTTCGGTGGATAGAGCCAGAATACGGAAGGTTTCCCATGTACGGTCGGCCAAGTGTTTCGCAGGCCTCAGCGTGAGGATAACCTCGACATCGGACGTCAACCCATCCGTGCGACGTTCGGGAATCATGATCGATTTAGAGAATGTGACGTCCTTCAGATAGATATGAGACATCACCCCCTGGATCTTTCGATCAATGCTGATCTGACGAGCTGCCTCTATGACCATGGATAGATAGGCTGCTGCGGGATAGATAGCGAAACCGTCGACTATATGATCTCTCAGCCACGGAAGGCTGTCTATGCCGAGAAAGTTCCGCCAAGTAGGCTCATGGTTGGTCGTTCCGGCAACTCGCAATCCCAATAGATCATGTGGTGGGTGTGCGCGGAAGCGATGTTGCTTGCTAAGGCTGGATTCATAGAGATAATTCGTGGAGTGGTCCCAAGAGTATGGCGTAAGATCATCAATCAAGGTAGCAGGTTTTGTTCCCTCTTTTTCGCTAAGTGTCGCTTCCAAGGCAATTGGGTATCCGAACTCGAATAGCTTGCCTGCTGTCTCCAGAAGGCTGGTGACCGCATGACAGCCCCGTACCAGGGTAGGAAGGTAGTTGGATTTGAAGTTGGTCAATCCGAGACCCTGAACTGTTTGTCTTACAGGACCAGCCAAGGCTCCGTGGGGGCCGATCTCGGTGAACAGGGTGAGTGGTGCTGGCTCGATGCCCACGAGCTCAGTGCGGCAAAGAAGTTCCAGCGCGTTTCCAAAGCGGACTGGAGACACGAGGTTGTCGACCCAGTATTGGGCATCGAATTCACACGTCTTCTGTGCTACCCTAACAGACGAGTAGAACCTGATGGCAGGATTCGTGGTACGCGCTTTGACATGCGCGATGGACGCAAGGTACTCGGCCGCGACCTTCTTCATGTGGTGGGAGTGGTAAGCCGTATCCACTTTCAACTTACTGTTAAAGACGGACTCTTCATCGAGGATATGCTTCAGCTCGTCGATGGCTGTTTCGTCCCCAGAGATGGTTGTGCTGACTGGAGAGTTAACACAAGCAACATTGACGAGCCCACTCCGGGTCTGGTCGATATATTTCTTCACATCGTGTTCGCCTAAGCCGACAGCCATCATAGCTCCTTTGCTTGAGATGACACGCGCACATGCTTGGGACATGAAACCACGCTTATAGGATATCTCCAACGCTGCTTCTTGGTCCAGAGCCTCGGCGGCGTATGCCGCTGCTATCTCGCCGCTGCTATGGCCGACCACCAAGTCGGGGAAGACGCGGAAGCTCTTGAGGAGGTCCACCAACGCGACCTGAATCGCTGTGGTAGAGGGCTGAGAGATCTCGGCCTCACCAACCCGTGATGATGCCTCGTCCTTGGATAGCTCATCAATCAGACCCCAATTTGCACCAAGGTCTTTAAGGATCTTATCGGACAGTAGCATTGACCTCCTGAAAGTCGGATATTGCATGGTAAGCTCCCGACCCATAGCATGCCACTGCGCTCCCTGACCAGTGAAGAGGAAAATAGAGCGGAAGCTAGTCATGGCCTTGGTGATGCGGGGCTTCTGGTCAAGCAAATTGAGAAGCTCGTTATGGTTCGCAGCTGCTGCGCTGAAGCGAAAGTGCATCTTCGTCCGGCGCGTTGAAAGGGTGTAAGCAAGGTCGCGGAAGTAGGATGCCTCTTCTCGGGAAGAGATCCATCGATGTAAGTTGGACACCATAGCCTGCAAAGAAGCCTCGGACCGGGCTGACAAGACAAAAAGCTCAGCGCTTTCCTGATCGTGGGTCTTCGACATGGCGCGTTCGTTATCCGTCTGGCGACCGTTGGCTCCACGAGTGCTTTCTTGAACACACGTTGTTGTTTCCTTGGGGGGACCAGTTGTACCATTAGTGACATGTGCTCCGTTGGTGTCATTGATACTATTTGTACCATGCGTGCCGTTGATACCATTTGGGCCATTTGTGATCTGTGTGCCATTTGTGGTATGTGTACCATTCGTGACACATGTGCCGCTCGTGCCGTTCGTGCCATTCGTGCCATTGAAGCCATTCATGACATCCGAAACTGCAGGTACTTGGAACTCTTCTGCCGTTTTGTAGGTAGGTGGAGCTTCAAGAATTACGTGGGCGTTGGTGCCGCCGTAGCCAAAAGAATTCACTGAGACCCTTCGAGGACCAGCAGTTGCGGGAAGAGGAACCATTTCCGTCGCAATCTGTGGTGATGATCAGCCAATGTTATCCAATTATCTCCCAAGGACTTTACCTTGATTTTTCGCTCCTCAAGATGCAGGGTAGGCTTTGGCTTGACAAAGTCAATGTTGGGCGGGATCATTCCGTGTTTCAAGATTAGGATTGCTTTAAGCAATCCAGCAACACCACTGGAAGCCTCCAGATGCCCAATGTTCGACTTAATGGATCCGACATAGAGGCCATCTTCGCGTCCGCCTGCAGTGAAGATTTCTGCGATGGATGCAATTTCCGCACTATCCCCTACCACAGTCTTAGAGCCTGCTCAACGCCCCTGGGGAGGTTTACATACCGGCTTGGGTTCCTGTTCCATGCGCCTCAACATAGGCAGTGTCTGCTGGGTTGAGACCGGCATTTCGGTATACTTGTCGTATGAGATTTGCTTGCGCAACAGAGTTAGGTAATGTGAGGCCTGCCGTCTTTCCATCTTGGTTCAAGCCAGAACTTCTAATGATGGCATGGATATTGTCACCGTCTTTAACTGCATCATCAAGTCGCTTGAGGATGAGGGTGACAACCCCCTCGCCTCTGGCGTAGCCTGCCCCGCGGCTATCGAATGCATAGCATTTCCCATCCGGATTGGTCATGCTAAGTCAATATAGTTAGCTTAATCAGTTCCAGTAAACTAGTTCAAAGAATCGCTCACCCGACACTGCTCATGGGAATGATTTGATCCGGGGTGAGCACCAATTGTGTTCCGGCGACAATAGCCATTTTTGATTCGCCTGCTCGAAGACCGTGGCATGCCTGATGCAAGGCCACCATACTCCCTGAACATCCGGTATCTACTGTGCTGGATGGGCCCTTGAGATCAAAAACATAGGATATCCTATTGGAAAGAATAGCAATTCCAGTACCGATCATGTGAGCCTTTGGTGTTCTTGATATGTCCTTGTAACCCATACGCTCGAAGCTGAAATACATGTGTTAGCCCGCATACTACCCATATTGAGAGGCTAAGAGGTGGCGTTTGAGGGGTAAGGGGATGGATGGGATTGATGTCCATGACTCGCTTAGCCATGCGGGAGACTCCCACATGCTACGTGGAGATAAGGAACACTTACTCGGTAGCATAAGCTCCGACGTGGACAGAGGTATCAGAGCCTTTGATGCCCTCTAGCGTTTGCCCGGCATTCTCAAGAGCTTCATATGTTGTCTCCATCAAAATGCGTTGTTGTGGGTCAAGACAGTGAGCTTCATGAGGGTGAATGTTGAAAAATCGCGCATCAAAAGCACTAATGTCTTGATCCAAGAAGTATAGGCTCTTGGTGTTGATAGCTTCTTTTGCCTCTGGATCGGGGTGATAAAATGAATCCTTGTTCCATCTGTCTGCTGGAATCTCTCGCCAACCACTTCGCCCTTCTGAAAGCATATCCCAGAGCTTGTCTGCGTTATCCGAGCCACCAGGTAGACGGCATGCCGTGCCAATGATGGCAATTTGGCTTAGTACGCGGTCGGCCATGTTTCCAAATAACACGACTCAAAGCTGTACAATCAGGGGTATGTTGCAAAAATGGTGGAGACGAGCAAGTGCAAAGAACAACAAGTACAGAGAGTAGCAGGCCAGAATGAATTGCACCTTGATTCTTTCACGCCATAATATATAATGCTGCGGGAAACACCGTATATAGTGAGTTCGACCGATAATAAGAAGCAGAGACTATCTTGGGACTACATTCATCAGCAGCAGGCACCCGATCAGGATCATTACCCATGTTGAACTTAAGCTCCACTTCATAGCCAATACGATGGGTATGCTAGGGCCGAATCCAGGCCAACGATTCGTGTCAGATAGTTGATTTTAGGTAGAGGCAGGCAATATTTTGCGGCCGGTGGAGTTCTTCCTTCCGGCCAACGTCGACTTCTGGAAGCGCCGCGACTGACGGAAACAAGGTACAATACCTGCAACTTCTAACCCCAAATACGCCCATGCTAGGGAGGTTTCCGTACTCGCATGTTGGATGTTAGATTACGGAGAGAATACTATATGAAGTGTAGGGGCACCTGCTAGCGTCAACATCCAACATCTTCAGGGTAAAACAATGACCAGTGAGCTGGAAAGCTTCCGTCGTCGCTTCTGTGAGAGCAAGAAGCTCATCATGTGGAGTAAGTGAGTAGTAGAAGTATACTCAATTATAACTCGAGAAGTCTGCCGCTCGCAGTTCTGAGATCACGTGATGCATTCAGATCGATCGGGCGGCGGCCAGCTGTTGCAAGTGCTCGAAGAAATAGCATAACTGCCGTAGATGCATCGATAATCAAGTTCCAACAGTCCCAAAATGAACAAGTAAGTATTGCAGAAGCCACAATTTAACGGGACAAGTCAACGGCGCTCGTATCATCTGATCAAAAACGGCTCGGGTCAGCAGACCGTCGAGCCTGGCGACGATGCGGCGCAGCAACGAGCAAAAAACGGTCTTTCTCAGCAAGCCTCACGGAACGATAATCACATTTGGCAACAAACAAGCTCAACAAGCTGAGGAATCGCTCTCTAACAATCAATCAAGCTGAGATTCATCAGCTTGATTGGCTTGTTTGTTACTTTGGTAAGTGTTGAAGCTGTAGAGATGTACGTAAAGTACGTATATTATTGATTTTCATGGTGTTGATATTCGATTGCATATCTATACAATCTCATCGGCCCGAGCAAGGTGTGGTGGTTGGTTTTTTGGGAGAAAAACAAGGCTATATTTGGGGGCGTAGCTCGAAGTGGGTTCACGTGACTGCTATCTTGATGAGGTTCTTAAGCTGCCGTGAGCGTCRAACCTCATCAAGGGAGATTTAGCTGTCTTGATGAGGTTCTTAAGCTGCCGTGAGMGTCAAACCTCATCAAGGGGGATTCAGCTATCTTGACCAGGTTCTTAAGCTGCCGTGAGCGTCAATACCTGATCCTGAATCTCACTCAGCGCGTCAATCGTGAGCCAGCTGTTCGGCCGAGCGCAAAGCGCGATAACTATCTACAACAGGGAAAAAAACAGATAACTATGGGACGGTGGGCGGGATCGCAGAATTGTACAATCTGGGGCCGAATTGATTGCTTGATGAGGTTGCTGATAGTTGATGGTTGAGGCTCTGAGGCATCCTGGGATCGACTCAGGAACTTCTGCTGAGAAGCTTGGCGGCCTAACCCAGTATAGAACAAAACATAGATCTATGGCCTCTAATTAGCTCACTAAGGGAGGCACTAGTACTAACTAAGTAAGGTTATAATTTCTTCGACACGCCAATCATCTCCGTCGACATCAACTGTACCTACCCGCCCTCACCTATTACATCACTTTTACAGCAATTACCGCCATCCTATCGCCTGCTAAAGACCTTACAAGGTATTAACGCTAACCTCTCGCAAGTATTCTCGCAGCAGATCGAAAACGCGGGCTCACAGTTACCCTCCAACAGTGACGCGACCAATTACGCGACCGATGCGCCCTCTGAGCTTGATGCAATTGAATATCCACCTACTATAACACCCACGCTAATGCCCCTTGCTCTCACGCTTCGCCCTCAATATATTAAGTATACCTGCTGCAGCCACGGACTGTAAGAGGACCTTCTCAGAGCTTGGAGACTTACTAGAAGTACGACGACTCCGCATAAAGCCCAACTTGCTCTCAGCGCTCTAGAGTCTCCAGGGTTGGAAGCGCCTTGGCTTGAAGCCTCAGAAAAATCAATCAGGAGTCACCTCTAAGGTCCCCATCCAGATAGATACAATATACACAATTGATGATATGCTCACGTGACTGGGCAATTCGCTTTCTAAGGAATAAACAAGCCAACCAAGCCGCCAGGCGCATATTTTCCTAACAAATAAGCCGAAAAAGCCAGCCCCTTGATTGCTAACAAACAAGCAAGCTGGAGGGGCCAGCTTGTTTGGCTTGTTTGTTACCAACTCTGACGATAATCCGTAATCTTGGCCGCTGAACCGAATTTCGAGGGAGCGTTCTCAATCTTGGGACGATCCGTGGAGTTGGGTGACGCGGGGGGGAAATTTTCTAGACGTCGGATAAAGAGTAGACCGCTTTGGGTAAGAGTCCAACAAAGAGGGGGGTGAATTTAGCCAGATGTGCCACCCACCAACACGCTCCCGCTAAATGGCGTTAGGCCCCCAATCCACTTGGTTGACGTGCGTGTAGGCGAACTAGCACCCATAGTCTTGGATTGAACGACCGGAACTACAGGGAACTCAGCCGGCTTGCGAGCTTGACCACGCCGCAATGGTGCAGATGTCGATGTATATATACGAAGACCTGTGTTAGGCCAACACAGATCATGAGAGTGATTCTCTGCCAAGTTTACTGTATCTTCCGTTCGGTTGGTCCTCTCAGGTGCTTGAGTTCTCAGACGTCGATGGCTTCAAATACCTAGGTAACGACAACCGGAATATTTTTGGCACCAACTGATTCTCCACCCCACCCAAAGACACGCATCCCCAATTCCTTTCGAAATGGGGGCTCCAACCGACTACGTCAAAGGCTTTGTGTGCACACTCAAGACCTGCTCCGTAAAAAAATGGGGCTACATTCACTACCAGCCGAGCATCGCTGGAAATGCGCTCTTCCTGGTCATCATGGCCCTGCTCGCCGTTACCCAGATTTTCCTAGGCATTAGACATAAAACGAAAAGCGTCGCAATACCGATGTTCCTTGGCCTAACGACTGAAACCCTCGGATACGTCGCCCGAGTCCTTCTCAATGGAAACCCGTTCAACAGAGACTACTTCCTGTGGTATCTAATCACTTTGACAATTGGTCCCGTCTTCATTGCAGCTGCAATCTACCTCACTCTCGGGCGGATTGTCGTGGTCCATGGGGAAGGAATTAGTCGAATCAAACCGCGGACGTACACGACCTTCTTCCTGGCATGCGACATCGTCAGTCTTGTTGTCCAAGCGGTCGGTGGAGGAATCGCGGCATCCACTCCGGTGACCAATCAACCTTTAGTACTGCACCCCAATTCCATTGTTTCCCTGGTCAAACTTTGCTCCGTCGTTGCCCTTGGCTAGCCATGCTGATAAATGATACTTGTAGATCAATGTGGGAACAAATATTCTCGTGGCCGGTCTCTCGATTCAGGTCGCAAGTTTGTTCGCATTCTCTGCCTGCAGCCTCGAATTTCTGTCGCGCACGAAAAAGCACTCGGACCTGCGAAACCCCGAGTTCACCGATCTTGTCAGCAGCAAACGATTCAGGCTATTCATCTGTGGTATGTGTCTGGAATCCAATCGATCTATCATCGAAGCTAACCACCAGGAAGCCATCTTTGCTGCCACGGCCCTCCTATTCATACGAACTGTCTTCCGATCCGTCGAACTCAGCAAAGGCTTTTCAGGGAAATTGGCCAATAATGAGGTTGAGTTCATGATTCTCGATGGAGTCATGGTTATCCTAGCATCGCTATTGCTCACGGTCTTCCACCCCGATTACGGCTTTGACAAGCGATGGAACGAGGCTGGGTTCAAATTCCGGAGCCGCAAGGCTAAGGCAGGCCGGGAAGCCCCACAAACACTCGAATCAGGGAGCAGCGAGAAGGTGGAACCTGAGGTGTCTGAACAAAAGGTGTGATCAGGGAAACCACATCCACTTTCTACTTACACCGCGGACATGGAATTGGTCGGTTTCGGTGGGAATAGTCCCGGACTTGATTGTTGAGCATGGGATGCAGATATACAGGGACCTGCGGGCAAAGACCATGCATTCGCCATGTAGTTCCCTTCGTAGGCTCGGGAGCCCTAATGAGATTTGAAGGCTATTACATCGGTTCTTCATATGCCAAATAATATATCAACTCTATTCTCGGACTTGAGCCTACATGGTCTAGAATTAATATTAACAACCATGAAGAGATGATCCATACACATTTTTGTGATAGACATGATCGTGGGACAACCCTTTCGTGAACACCCATATACCGTCATTTTAATCCTGCGGCTATCGTTTACAGGCTTGAATTTGGACGTGATCGATGTTTGAATACATTTTGTTACGGTTATATCACGTGCATTACTATATCACGTGCCATTGTACTAGCTATATATAGGGGTCTCTTGCCCAACCTTCTCTGGTACACAGAGAGCTCAATTCACCTTATTTAAACTTCAACACATTTTAATGCGTACGCTGTCCAATTTCATATAGTGAACCATGTTTGCATCTATCGGAGTGCGCGGTCACGTAATATGGACGAGATAAATCAGGGACTGAGTTGATTTAGAAGCTATGGAAATCGACGAGCATATATATCCAGCCATGACTAATCGGGACATGTGACTAAGCGCACAGTGCACGTGATATCCAAGATCATGTGGTGCACGTGATATTCACGTGATATACCGTGATAGCATCCATTCATCTGCCTTGGAGGTTTCTACAAATTCATCTTAACATGAACGGGCTTACCTTCCGAAACGGACTTGTAAATAGCCGAAACCACAGCAAAGTTGAACTCGAGGCGGTTTCTGGAAAGAGCCACACTTTCTCGATCCTCAATCAAGTCAACAAAAGAGATCAAGGGGCGGAGATTTGCGTCCTCCCACCCAAAAGCCGCGAACTTCTCCTCCTTGGCCTCGACTTGGCCCTTAGCATCGATATAGTGCACCAGTTTGAAGCCTTCTTCCAGCGCATCAACTTCGTCTTTGTAGTCGAAGGTTGGAACCCATTCCCAGGTGAGGCCTCCGGTCGTGCCGTCCACATTCAGGGCCACTTCAGGATCTCCGTGGAAGCCACTTGCTCGCTCGTAATCAAATGCGATAACTGACCCGTCTTCCAGTGTCAATGACATGGCTGCGCCGGCGTGGGTCTCAACGGATATGCCAGGTTCCGACGGATCGGCACCGGTCCGTGGGGTGGCTAACCACGCGCGATGGACGGTTGCAGCAACAGGGCGGAGGACGTCGAAGAACATGGTGAAATCATAGACACCCCAGTCGAAGATAGTGCCGCCGCCTGATTTCTCCTTCTCCAAAAACCACCTACTGTGGGGTTGGTACTCGATCCCAGGGCGAGATCGTGGTTGACGGTTGACGAAACGGGCGTGGTAAAGAGTGCCAATCCCGGCCGTCTCGATCAATTGGCGAGCACGGTCCAAAGCGCCGTTTCCAAGATATCGAAAGCTGCATTCTGAAAACAGTCGGCTGGAGCTATCAGCAGCGGCTAGCATCTCGGCCATTTCAGTTTCTGATCGAGCCACGGGCTTTTCGCAGAGGACATGGCGGTTGGATCGAAAAGCACTGAGGGTGGCGGAGTGGTGCAACCATGGGGGTACGGCTATCACGACGATGTCGCGTTGCTGTCCCGCGGAACTGGCAAGCATGGCCTCTGCATCTTTGTAGACAGTGACTTTTGGAAACTTGGCGAGTATTGCTTCGCGAGCGTCCTTTGAAGGGTCGGCAGCAAAAAGCTGGACATCGTGGCCCAGGGATTCGGCCGCGACACCATGTCGACTCGCACTGAAGCCAGCACCGTACAAATAGATCCGCCATGGTGAACTCGTCCCGTTGACTTTGGTTTGTGTCGCCATGGCGAGAATATGGTGTATATTCAATATGAAGGCGAATGGGCGGTTGACAAACTAACTTGAAGAAATGGAATTGCAGAAAGTAATCTGTAATAGGGGCTAGAGTGAATGGCCGGCATAAAAGCCTGAGTTTGTATAAGCTGGCTGAATTCATTTGATACGATTTCCAGAATTGGTAGAGGAACGCAATTGTAAATTCCCAGTGCTTCATCGTGGGGCCCCAACACGACCTGTTGTGTTGGTTTCGAGACTAATGCGGCCAGAAAACGCTGGGGAGATGTGCTGACGGGATTAGGTTGGCACCTGGTCCAGACCGGACGTAAGGACTCTCTTTGGTAAAGGATGCCTGATAATTGCGGGGAAGATTGACTCATGTCTAAATATTTCTTCTTGTAGTCTATGATCGAGTTACCAAGCCATCCAACACGAAAAATTATGCGTCCAATATCTCCTAAGTGACTAGCTGTGCTGGAAATGCATTACTTTTGTTGGAGGTGTAAGCAAAAGGAATAATACGGTCCGTCATGCCGCGTGTCAAGCGAGATCCTGCAGTGGAACAGCTTTACCCGCAGAAGTTGGGGAATTGGGAACCTAGGGACATCATCCGAAGACTTCGGACTATTAAGGAGATTTTGGTCTGACATTCAATGAGCTAGAGTTGCTCCTACAATTGATCTATCCCGTAGTGCCGAAACCAATTTCGTCGGTACATAGCTTTTATATGCTATTGGAGAGGAAACACTACACCTCTAGGCTTGAGAAAGAGCGATTGAACTTTTAGCAGCCCACCGAAAAAGACACCACGCATTGATTTGTGCAATTGCCAACATGACTGAAAAATCTAACAGACCACGAAAGATACTGAACGTTGGAATCATTGGTTTGGGAGAGGTCGCTCAGGTTTGTTTTTGACTCAATGTCCATTCTTCACGAAACATGTTAACGTCTCCCAATGCTAGATGTGCCACATTCATACGTTAAACAATCTTTCCAACCATTACCGTATCAGTTACCTCTGTGATGTGTCTCAGCAAGCCATTGAGCACTTCGTCAAGAAGGTAGCTGGAGGAACACCCAAGACGACTTCAAATCCTCAAGAGTTGATTGCATCGCCCGATGTTGATGTCGTTGTCGTCTGCAACTCAAATGCCTTCCATCCTGCGCAGGCAATTCTGGCGCTTCAGCACAATAAGTATGTGTTTGTGGAAAAGCCACTCGCACTGAACTATCGCGACCTTGATGCCATCATTGCAGCGGAGAAGGCCTCGGAGGCGAAGGTCTTCGTTGGATACCAAAGACGATACGCACCAGCCTTTCTCGATGCTTTGGAAGAAGTTGGAAGCATGGACAAGATAGAATACATACGGGTTCGAGGTATGTGCCAGCTTTGGCGCGATTTGAAACCACCATCTGACAAGGAAAGATATCATCGGCCAAAATAGCTCGTTCGTCGGTCAGTCTGGCACATTCCCAAAGAAATATACAGACTTTCCAAAAGATGCGACAACAGAAATGCGCGAGACTGAGGAAGAGATGGTAAAAAAAGCACTCGTGGAGGAAATTGGAGTTGAAGCAACACCAGACTCAATGACAATGTTCCGGCTGTTCGCAGGGTATGTTGCTGACATGGCGATTCGATTGACAGCATCGCTAACGCTCGACAGACTCGGCGTGCATGACTTTTCAACTCTACGGGAGATAGTTGGAATGCCTTCCAAAGTCGTCGGCGCGTCCCTTGGACTTCCCGTTTGGAACGTGCTATTCCAATATGAGGGCTTCCCCGTTATGTACGAGTCAGGCATTCTCGATGTGCCAACATTTGACTGCCACATTGAGATCTTCTCCGGGACGAAGATTGTGCGAGTCAATTATGACACCCCATATGTGAAGGGGCTTCCAGTCACGATGACGGTCAGGGAGAAGTTCGAAAATAACAAGGGTGACGGCTACCAGGAGCGCACTATCAGGAAAACCTACGAGGACTCCTTTACGCAGGAGTTCTTGGAGTTTGCGCGTTGTGCGACGAACAAGACAACCCCAAAGACTTCAGCCGTGGACTTTCAAGAAGATTTAAACCTCATCAAGATGATATTGCAAGCAGGGAGAACTTGAACACTTTCTTGCTACTTCACGTAAGTCAATCGCGAGGGAGAAATCTACCCTCATAAATATAAGTATGACATCACTTGTCAGCTTTGCTCGTGCAGAAGTCAACCTGATTCTCGTGGCTAGAAACACAACGCTAATATCAAGATTATGTCTCCAATTACTAGCCTATCCGGTGTAACGATTCGAACAATCGTTCCACCACGTGACCGAACCACTCCCTGCCCGATCCCAATACAGATCCTATTCCTATCCGATCCGGTAGGACTTCGGTTCCCGACCTGGTCCCCACTTAACTTCGATACAGGCTCTATCCATATCCGAACCTGTATTACCTCGGCTCCTTACCAGCTCCTGATGCAACTCCGATACAGGTCCTTATCCGAACCTGTAGTACCTCGGCTTCGTTATCTCTCATCTCTCTTCGTGTGTATATAAGCCAGTCGTTTCGTTAGTTAGATCAGGTAGCTTTTGAATATCCTTTCGTACCCGGCCTATAGGTGTCAATTCCATCTTGGGTATTCGTTATCACTCGTGCACTCCCATATGCCTTCGGTAGTGATTCGCACCCGGATCGGATAGTTCTGATATCCTGCGCTGTTACACTAGCCACATCTTTATGCAGGACAACGCACCTACACACACGTCTAAAAAAGTTATCAACTTCCTTGAGACGCATGGAATCTGCACGCTCGAATGGCCCCCTTACTCCCCCGACCTTAACCCTATTGAGCACCTTTGGTGGGCGCTAAAAAGGGTTGTACACAAACTCCACCCTGAGCTCGACAATATAGGCGACTTACAGGAAGAATGGGACGCCCTGCATGCGGCTTTAAAGGAGCCCTGGTGTAAGATACCCAATTCACTAATCCGCAACCTCATATGGTCCATGCCCAGGTGTTTGGTGGCCGTGCGGAAGGCTAAGGGCTACTAAACCAAATACTAAGCTCAGGGGTTCTTACAAGCATCTAAAACACCAAGAAACTGTATATAAAATAGATATGTATAGCACATTATACTCAATTGCGATACTCAATAAATTTGAATGATTTTCGGCGATTTTCGGGTGCACAAATACTTTTGCGGTCCGACTGTATGAGAAGTTGAACTGACGGTGTAAATGTTCCGCGGGGTTCGCTTACCCCTGCTGGGACAAGACTTGTGTCCCAGTACTGTATTATCAGTCAGTATATATAACCATAGCCTTTGAACCTGTAAATGGAACCAGAGTGCAGCAGGTAGCAGAAATAGTGCATGAAGGTACGAATAGGGTACTGGATAAAACTCTTGAGCAAGCGCACTCTGATCTTGACCCTGAAATACTTCATTTGATGGTTAAGCATAGCCTAAGTTTCAATGTTGGGGTCTGGTTTATCGAAATAAGTCCTTTCGAGGCGCTCAGTGGTTGTGAAGCGTGTCTTTTCAACTGAGTAATCAACCGAGGGCGCATTAAGGGTTGGAAGAGGAATTAAGTTCGATAGTTACACTTGAAACGTAGAAGTATGTCAGAACCAGGGCTGTAGGCGCTGGAGCTAAATGTTACCTGGTTCGACAACGAATAATATTGGATTGGGTGCCAACGATTTCAGACACCTACTCCAAGACTAGTACGCTAGTTCTGTAGCTGTGTCAGAATGTCGTTAAATGGCATTTGAAAGAGGTTAAGGGCTGGATACATATGCGTCAAGTCGATTTCGTTTGAGCTTGGCTCGCCTTCATTTCCCCACAGGGAACAGTCGGATTTCAAAACTAGTACGGGATCTCAATTTGATATTTCTTATCGATTGCATGATGCAGCATTGAGCAATAATTGAGTACCAGGGCCTGAGTTCTACACGTTGTGGTCTAAGCTTGTCTGAAATTAACTCGATCCCATCCACATTTTCTCCCTCTACCCTCCACCTCATTTGCTCACGATTCTCTCAACGATAGGTTGAGTAATGGCTTGATGTGTGGTTCTAGGTATCCGGCTTCGCCTCGGCTTTCCCATCTTGTCTCCTGCAGAAAAGACCTGTTCAGCGTTAAGAAATTCACCAAAACTACAGGAACAAACTCAAAGCAGGCCAAATTGAACTGTAACATCTTAAGGAAATTCGGTTGCACGAGCCACTCGGTTGCACGAGCAGGTGGCCACCTGTACCAAGCTTCCAAGCAATGGCTGGAGGCTTCCAACCAAGCTCTGTTAGGGTATGGATTTTCACACGTTCCTTGGAGGTGAGCCGGCGATTTGGTGTTTTAGGCATTGTGTTGATGAGTTGGTATGGCGAGTTTGGGATAAAATACATTGGTTTTATAGCGTTCTGCTGACAATTCAGGTATAGTATCCCGAACATTCCATGCACGGGCATACGCACTGATGTATTGCCACCCTCGCGTCCGCCCGTTCAGGAGGGCACCTTGTACATACGAAAATAATTACATCGTTATCGGCAACATCGCCCTCACACGGACCACCTTGAGTCAGCCAATCATATCTTAGTTGCCAAAGAACACCAAATATGTCTCGTGATGTCAGCAATTTCTGTTTTGTAGCCAAAATACGCGTTTTTTTTGAACACCTTGCATCTTAAAACATGCCGCCTCCTTCGCAGAAGCTCACAAATGATCCCGACTTTGTAAGATATACAAAATATACGAAAAAAAGCTGGTGTTTTGCCTGATCTACCGCGCGGGGTGCCACCTGATTGACAACCCCTCAGAATCGATAATCCACATGAAAATGGATGCCCTCGATTGCCTGAGGGTGTTGATAGAGGCAATCCAATTGCGCTGTTCAACTTCTACTTTGATGCAGGCGTCCTCGATCGAATCGCACACCATACAAACCAACACGCCGAGAAGCTCCACAGTGGGCCGCAATTGCCAGCCTCACGCGCCTGGAAACCCACCTCACCGGCGGAGTTATATGCATACTTTGCAATCGTCATATATATGGGACTTCATCGCGAGCCGTCGTTGGAGGAGTACTGGAGCAAGGCTCACAAAAACGCGCCTGCTCACACTGTCAATAAGTTCATGGGCCAGAAACGCTGGGAGCAATTAGATCGATACCTATGCTGTACAGAGGTTGAGCAGAGCTTTCAGTCACCTTTTGGGCGCGTATGGGACCTCAACGAGGTCATCCGCCAGCGATCGTTGAAGTACTGGACGCCTGGAAAGCACCTCTGCGTTGACGAGGCTATTGCTAGATTTACAGGGCGGGCGACAGAGATTGTAATAATCAAGACAAAGCCTACACCAGAAGGCTACAAAATTTGGTGCTTGGCCAACGATGGAGTAGTACTAAACTGGCTTTTTCATGCCAGAGGTGCTGGCAGAGGTCCTGTCAATCTACCTGAAGTTACTAACGTTAGCGAGTCTTTTACTCCAACAGAGTCAGTCCCAGTTGCTCTCGTACTTGTTGAAGACTCTCACCATCAACGCTTATTTCTGCCAGGTCGCCATATTGTGTGGGACGATAATCTGTTCAACACTATCCCCATGCTCGAATACCTTAGATCTAAAGGCGTAGGCTGCGCTGGGACAGTCCGTACGACTCAAACAAAGACAGAGGAGCGCTTTGAGGAGACAGCAATTTCAGAGCTTGCGACAGAAGACTCTGCTGTAAAGACGCGCGCGCGCAAAAAGCTTGACAAAGAGAGGTTCAACAATGACCTTGTACGCCTTAAAACTCAATTCTCTAGGCAACTAGACTGGGGAGATACTTACTGGGCGTTGTCAAAGAGCAAACAAGTCCTACAGGCAGCATGGAGAGACAACCAGGTCGTCCTTTTTGCTCGTCCTGTCGCTTAGGGTGAGTTGAAGTCTTAACGTTAGCTAATTACGTCACTGACGATATTCGCCACTCAGCAAATCAACTTATAATGAAGCTCCGCCGACGCTCTAAATTGGGCCAAAACAATAAAAAAATGTTTGACAAAGTCTTTGGCAAGGACTCTATTAAGCTGCTAGGCATTCCGCAGATGATAGACGATTACAATTGCCACAAAAGCGAGGTTGATCGCTTTGATCAGGCTAAAAGTTACTACTCAACGCAGCAGGTCAAGCGCCGTACTTGGAGACCTCTTCTCTACTTTATCCTCGATCTCACGCTCCACAACGCGTACAGGCTGTCCTCCTACTCCGCCGTATACGAATCCAAACGCGGCGGCCATAAGAAGTTTCTATACAGGCTTGTTGAGCAGCTCTTTGAGCAAGGGAGTCGACTCTGCAGAGGCAGTCGCAAGCTCCAGAGGCCTGACGACGTTGTCGTTAATGAGGAGAGCGCTCACAAGTTGCTGAAGCTCTATGCTGAAGGCAAGACTTGTGTACTTTGTGCGGCAGCTGGGCGGGCAGCACACAGCTCAACCCGTGGGAGAGCTCCTCTAGCAGCTATCTCAGGCAATTCACATGGATATAGGCGTACTCCGCGTACTACTTTTGGCTGTACAGCTTGCAAGATGGCCATATGCAAAGCAGAAGTACGCCCAGAGTGGCAGGAGCACCTCCAAAGGCATCACACAGTCAAGTCAATTGATACAACAACAAGCTCAAGAATCAAGTAGTTATAACTCAACACCATTAGAAATGAAGTCTCCATACAAATCTACAGCCAAAAGTCATACATATTGGTTTTCATGCAGAGTCGGAACAATCGTCCGATTGGTCGATTCAAGGTGGTCCGTGTGAGGGCGATGTTGCCGGTGCATGGGATACAGCCATAAGTAATCAGGATGTGTGACTAAGCTTATGGTGTATGTGGTATTCACGTGATATGCAAGATATGTGATTAAGCATAAGGTGCATGTGATATACACGTGATATACGCGTGATGCATCGTGATATTATATCATTAGTTGCGTTCAGTTGTTGGGTTGTTGATTCGTTATCGTTCAGGGCATTGCGTTATCGTCCACCATACATTAGCAGGTCGTCGAGTCTCATGGGCTTTGCAAAAATCTGTAGTAGAGTAAAGGGTATGATATAGAAAATCAGGAGGGTAAAGGGCGACTCGCAGCCATGGGATGTCCGAAGCAGCAATTCACTAAGGCAGAGAGGATCAAATGATCCTCGGGTGACGTTCATAAAGAAGATGAGGTTTGGCAGTAGACTGTTGCAATTTCGTTTTGTCTAGCTACCAAAGGGAAGAAAGAAAGATGTAATGCAAGATAGAAGAAATGCTCGTGGTGTTGTTAGAGTGAGAATGGTGTATGTAAATAATGTATCGAGGGGTGGGGTGTTTTGATGCCTATATATATACCGAGTTGAAATTATGACGAAGCAAGTAGCTGACAGAGAAACCAAGACCCTTTCCTTGCACCATGCATCAGAGCCTTCGACCTGTACTTGAATTGGATTTGGGCAAAGTTGCTCTTCGCTAAGGCGCAATATCCTTTATTCAAAAAGGCCTTAGGGTACTGCCGGCACCGGTGTGAACATTGCATAACTTGTTATCTCGATATCTCCGGACCCGTCCTGAACTGGTAGAAACATGGCTCCAACACGCCATCCAACATCGTACCCCATCTTTAGATCTGCTCCCTTCGCATTCGGCTTCCATGGCGGAGACAAGATACGTATGGGTGAGTCCGTGAGCGTTTTGGAGACACCTTCGCTTTCGGAATCGTTGAAATAGCCATCTAGGATCGGCCATGGCATTCTTACAACAAGCGATCCTGTTACAAGGCTGGAACAAGCTTCAATATAGTAAAGCATGCCTTCACACCATGATGCGCGCTTCAACGGTCCTTGAACAAATATCGACACATTCTCAATTGGTTGCATGGAGTATAAGGGCCATAGTATAACACCCATCCTTCTTCGGTCTCCTCGAGGCCCGTTGCGGTGGTTGAGGGCATATGCTAGTTCTGGGATTTGATAGTGAATATGAATCGAGCGAATAGCGGAGAATCTATGAGGTAAAACGGTCGCTTGTAGATCTTCTAGAGCACTGTTCTGTAAGAATACGAACACGTTACTAGAATAGAGTAATTCTATCATTTCCATGTACCTGGTAGAGAATAAGTATCACATGGTGTCACGTATATGAATGAAGAGGAGGAATGTGCAAACATACATCTGACGACAGGTCATTATTGGGGCGAGCAGCTGCCGCGGGCCTGTGGGCGTATCCATTAAGGATTGTGGGGCAACACCTGTTACCCATGCAATTTCTTCCTCTACTGCTTCAGGAGTCACAGCGTGGAGCCTTCCCGGAGTCCTGCAGTGCCTTTTATCAAGGACAGAGGAAGTGAGGCGGCCATCTTCGCGGTATAGAGCTATGCGCTGTCCGCCAACCGTATAATACCAGACTATAGCTCGAATTTCCGGGGGCAATGCGAGTAGTCTACTCTCAAGAGTATCAAGAGTAGAAGGACCACCATGTACTGATGGCTCGCTCGGCTGGGTTAATGTACGTCGCAAGCTTGAGAGAACTTCCAGAGGAGAGCCATGTTGCGCTTCGTAAGCGTCTGCAAGAGTCGTTGGAGACATGTTACCGCGGTGCCTGGACAATGACTTATAGACTTTGTGAATGAGAGTCATTGCCGTGGTTTGGAAGTCTTGAAATTGCAGGCAGCAGGTAGAAACAAATGGCTTCTTTAATTCAATAGTGATTGGACAGAGGCAAAGAGTATTTTGTAATTTGAATATAGCAACTTCTGTAAAGTGAGCCGACGCAAGTAAATAACAGGATTCTGAGCCTGATGCGCAGTGTTGTTGCATACGTTTTATTAATTCTGTCACAGGCATTTGATGGTGAAGGCTGAGTCCAAAAGCGAAACAAGGGAGGCAGTGCAAGTGCATCTAGGTCTTGGCCCGTGCACAGAGGGTAATTGCAAGTACCCCACCACATGCCCACGGGAATATATGAAACAGCGTGCCCGATTCAGCCTGGCGATCGCCACTTCACGCCCGCCATCCTTGCTCCTCATTCCTCGGTCATCCATTTCGGCGGTCCACTGTACACCGTACACAGTATGAACAGACGAGAGAGAAGACACAGTGATTGCGTCATGGGCCACAGATGGCCGATTTTGAACATGAATAAAACGTAGCTCTACACACTTGAAGCCAAAGGGGACTTTAGCCTCGTTGCTTCCAATATAGGTATCATTGCGCACTCTCGAAAAGTGGCTGTAACAACGTTAGACGACAGGAGATAGAAGCGCCACAGATTGCACAGAGACCTCCCGACCCTGAGATGAGCATTTCAATAGCTTGATAAAGTCGTGCTATCTGCCCCATCTAGGAACACCCCCCAATCCATAAACACCTCAAAGAACCGTGTCTTTCCCCTGGGCGTTTGCTACAACGGACCAAAAATTGTGCCTTGAACTAACCAGATCTCTTAGGGCGACTCCGTCGATGTCAAGCTAAATCAGCTTTCTCCCAACCAACACAGCTGTGCCTCTGGCCTGTTTGAAGTGTACGAATCCGTTCGCGAGCGCCTCCTGGGTCACTATCATGATCTGGTCTGTAATTGCTGTGTCTTCTCTGGCCTTTTTGAAGTATAGAAATCCACCCGAGAGCGCCTCCTGAGCCACTATTATGAGCTGATCTGTAATTGATGTTCATCTGGCCTGTTTGCAGTGTACGAATTCGCCGGGGACGAAATGACATTGATAAATGCTCCGTTGCCTCCTACAATGACTGGAGAGCCTCTATACATTCTACTTGATCGTTTCTCTACTAACACCATGATCTTTCCCAACCAAAAGGCAACAAAGTCGGTTCTTTTCACGCTCAATTTTTACCTGAATCATGTCCAAGCAGCGTGGTACTATGACAAGGCGAGCTGTGGTGGTACGTTAAGAGCGAAAATTCTACCAAGGGCGATAGTAGGTATTAATATACAATGGGTAGATTACAAGTTTCTTCTAGCAAAGTCGGTGCCTGCGGCCATTGGTAAGGGTGATAACATGAATAGCTGACATGAGACATGGACTGATTGTTTTGTCTAAATGGTAGATCTAGCTCAAACAGCCTATGATGCTATTGGCAACGCTCCGGGAAATAGAGCGTCCACAGGCACTCTCTGGCAGTTTCCAGATACTGAAACACGGGATTTGACTGGAAGAATCTTTGGTGATCTTCAAGGAGCCAAAAATGCAAACAAATTCCATTTCGTCAAGAGTACGTGTGATCCACAGCCCGAAGGACGTAGTGCGTGTATTGACTTTACTTTTAGGTAACCTAAACTATCTTCTTCAAAATTACAACACGCAGGGTGCCAATAATGGAATAGCTCCAGCTAATTCTGCAACTGCGTTAGGCAGAGGAGACATTGTACGCATTTATGTCCTAACCATCCTCATGAATTGCTAGTCCTTCCAATTGTCAACTCTATAAACTCCAAGTCTTCTATTAGTCGTCCATAAGAGGATGTGCTAATATTCCTCACAGGTGTTCTACTGTGACACATCCCGCCTGGCACAGAAACCAGACGGATCATACAACAACCCAAACACTGCGCAAGTTACTGAATCTGATTACAGTGCAAAAGATTATAAGAAGTGCAATACCGTACTTCAAACTGCAGGCATAACAGAAAAGGCTAATAGGCCTAATGAACCAGTGGCTATACAGCTTTGTGAATGTAATTTGGAATCCCTTTCTAGCTATTGCCCAAAATTAGTGCTAACACTATTTCAAACCCAGGGTATATGAAAGCTGTAAGTGCATAGCTAGTGTCTTTATCACGTCGATATCACATTAACGCCACTGCAGATATCCAGTACTTGGAAATCAAACGAAGTCATAGGCGACTACATTCCACATCTTTACGACAAGAAGACCTCACTCAAGGAGTGGCTTACTAGTAAGATCCCATTCGTACACTGGACAGAAGTTGAGCTGTACAATCTATTAGATCATACAATACTCCATGAAGTAAGTCTTTTAGGTAATACCACCACGAACTCTCTGTCATACTCAATTCATTATAGATGACCCATACTATTCCTACAAGCTCAGATAATGATCCCCAAACTGCCCATCGAGCGACTGATGACGTTGTTGGATATTACTGGGAGAATGTCTATGGTGCAAGAAACAATCTAATGGCTCAATACAATGCAGGTGAGTTGGAACCAGTTAAACTTTAAGTTATATTATCTAACTGTTATTGTAGATTCATACGCATATTTTGGTTTAGGTATAGTCTAGTCTAAAACACTTGTCCTTGGAAGCACCGCTGACTTAACCGTTAGGTGCTAAATTTTTAAAGGATGCGGGTGGAAGAATAAACAAGGATGGAGAAGTAGAGAGGATCACAAATTACGTATGGCCAGGGACCACCCCAGTAAACCCTGAGAATGTTGATGCCAGCTGGACTCTCACAGCCACTAAACGTGACATTACAGAGCATGCTGAGTGGGAGGAGATACAGCCAAAGCAATTCTATCCTGTCATTAGGAAAGAACGGGACCAGTTAAATAAGCCCTGGTATCCGATCTACCCTCGCCAGATTAAAAGCTTTCTTGCCTTGGGCACAACAGGCAGGAGAGCTGGTACAAGAACAATTGGGACTTCTAGTGGAACAGCTGTATCAGGTATTTCAAGCACTGTTCGCCCCTTGACAAATACTTCAATTTCAGTCCAGCCGTCCAATAGCGGCTCATCAACAGCCATAGACATGGGTTCGGTCTCTTCTCTCGGCTCCTCATCCACAAGCACCGTTGACCTTTCTACGGCGACTACTGAAACTTTCAATGGCAACACGTCCACGGTATTAGCTAGTCTAACGAACTCCAGCATTCAAGTGAAATCTACGACCATACAGACTGGATCAACTTTGGCTCCAATCTCAACTCCACTGTCAAACAGTGATACGACTCCTACGTCATCTAGATCTAACAGCGATGGGATAACATCTACCAACACTGGCGATAGCCAGCCCTCAACTTCAATCCTACCGTCCGTGGCCTTGACTACATCTTCGAGCATAGACCTTGCTGCATTGTTGTCATCTTTCTGGGCGCAGACACCAACCGCTGCGCCAACAGCAAGTTGGTTATTCTGCGATGCACTAGACATAAATTGCCCTATTGGCACACTCTCCTTGGAAAGTCTAGTCACTCACACGGGGATATACATTCCGCCTATTGAAGATGGAATCTTCCCCACTATCAAAGTCAAACATCCTGAGCACGAAGATGATGATGGAGTCCCTGAGATACCCTTTGTAAAGATTGACTTGCCAAAAGACAAATGCGATCCTCTGCCGAAGCCGAAATCCCACGGGCTCCTTGGAGCGGTTGTGAATGTCGCAAGCAAGGCTTTAGACACCGTTCTCGATGCAGCCTGTCACCTGGAAGTTCCCGTCATAAAGGGTAAACTACCCAAATGGCTTAAATTCTCATCTTTTCCGTCAATAGACAACTTCCCTCCAGTTGGCGACCCTCCAGGGGAGACACAGCAACCTAATCCTACACAAGATCCAACGGGATCCGCAAGCACTTCAGAGTCATCAGCATTGTCTTCGTCTTCCTCTTCATCCAGCTCCTGCAGTGCTAGCGCTATACCAATATGTACAACTACCTTCTTTATAGATAGAAGTTCGACACAATCATTTACGACATCCTGTACTAACATTAGCGCCTGTTATCAAACTGCAGAGAACACAGCAACGGCGGTGACTTGCTCAGCAACAATTGTAACACAGTGCATCGGAACCAATATTGTTTCAGGAACGGTTACCCAGAGCTATGCCACTTCATGCTCCACTATTACCGCCTGCTCTGGCACCGGTTTGACATCTGTCACAGATATTACTCAAGCCGCAGCTGAAACGCATTGGCCACTTCCACTTCCAGGCTCTAATTGGGTTAATGAAGTGGGCTGCGCGCTGTCCGTGTTACAGTCAGACACTGATGACTTTGATGCTTCCATGGACGCCTGCTTTTTCACTACCGGGTCGCCAGCAACGACTGTTTCTGCTTCTCTCACGTCCGTATTAACCGAAACTAGCCTTTTCAACTCGAATTCGTCCATGACTACACCTATTTCTGATACCGGCTCTACTCTTGCACCAACAAACACTACTTCTCTTGATTCTTCGACATTGCCATCAACAACAACGGAAGAGCCTCCCTCTGAAACAGTTACTCCAGCACCTGATACCACTATCACAACAGCAGATCCACAAATATCTACTGCAGCAGTTCCATCACCGCAGCCGTCATCTGCACCTTTATGCGAAAACAACGCCAACCAGTGGTGGTTTAGTGCAGACATCATGGAAAAAGGGATAAACAGCTTCTGTGATGAAGTTTCCAAGGCAATAGTCTGGGATGATGGAAAAGGGCGATTTGGCCACAAGAGAATTGAGCGCGTGTACAACAATGACACATACGATCAGGTTGTCCTTTTGGTTTCGAGTACCACAGATGCTACCGACGATATGAATATTCAAATACGCGAAGACGATTGCAGGTCCAAAATGACAAAGATATTTAAGGAATGCCCTGCCGGTCAGAATATTCCTGGGATCGACTGGAGACACGGTGGAAAATACGTCGACGGGGAATTGAACTGGGTTATTGTTACTGACAAATCTAAATATAGACCCGGCACTTGCACCCTTAAGGTCACTGAGAAAACGTTGCCAACCGAATCTGGGGGGCAATGGTGGACACAGACTTCAATTAAGGATGCGGGGGGCGAAATCGTTACGCCAGAGGGTGGATACCAGGAGATAATTCCCTATGCCACTGACCCAAACAAAGTGCCGGGCTTATATGAGGATTTAGAAATAAGAGGAGAAGATAATGTGCTCCATTTCAGTTTAGGCAACTATCAGTTCGCATCCAATGTCGCCGCCCAAAAAAGCGACGACGTACCCCGGTGCGAGCAGGGGAAATGGGTTGACATTGATGGTGTGATGCTTCAAGACACGAACTGCTGGGTGTATTGTTAATTATTTAGTTACCGGTAGTAAAAAATCTATGATTATGTTCCTCGAAAGAATAAGAAAAAAAACATGAACATCGAGAAAATTCAGGCACGAGCTCCAGGCTCTGGGGAGGCATCCCAAGGTTCCAGAGACCTGTACACACAAACAATGCCACACACAGCAACCCCAGTCGAAGAGAGTTAGCCCCTTCCTGCACCACCACCAGACCTACCCCAACTAACAGTAACGCAGACCGCGTTAAAAGAACCTCCACCGAAGCCAACACACTTATTGACACCCTGCGCAAAAACGTTGAAGTACCGTCTGCCCTTGCAAAACGTATGGAAAAGTTTCTGTGCAAACGCCGAGACGATTTTCACCGCATACGAAAACACACTCAAAGAAGCCGACAAGAACCCCAGCATTAAGGAGGTTTACTGAGAGGTCCAAACACCATACAAACAGATATCAGACAATCAACATACCCAAGGAAAGCAGCCGCAACAAAAAGACCGAACATAAGCACAGCTGGCAGCCGATGCTGTAATGGCGCAGGATATCAGAACTATCGGGTTCGGGTGCGAATAACTACCGAAGGCATATGGGAGTGCATGAGTGATAACGAATACCCAAGATTGAATTGATACCTATAGGCCTGGTACGAAAGGATATTCAAAAGCTACCTGATCTAACTAACGAGGAGACTGACTTAACTACAGTGAGAAGGATGAGATAGCTAAGCCGAGGTACTACAGGTTCGGATCGGAATAGGACCTGTATCGGAGTTGAGTGGGGAGCCGGTCAGGAGCCAGAGCACTGCAGGTTCGGATAGGAGCGGGACCTGTATCGGGGTTGGGTAGGGAGCGGGTCAGTCACGTGATGGAACGATTGTTCGAATTGTTACAGATGCCGCCAAGCCACCGCTCAAAACAATTATAGACACAACGGAACTTGTGGCACACATCTGTACCACGAAAGGAAAGAAGGAGATAAAAGAGCTGTCGAACGAAATGATCGTTCATTGTGACGATATTATACATCATCAGCCCCGAAAGGGCCTCGGGCAGGCCACGGGCCAGTCACGGGTTTTCCACAAGATCACGTGACTTGAGAAAGATCACGTAACTGGGGTCACGTGACCGCGCAGGACTATATAGTCTTCTCGACGTTCCTGAGTCATCCTCAAGGATTCGTCTCAATACAATCGTAGACCTACATTCAAGCTTCCTACTTACAAAAACCCTCACATTCATGAAGTACGTGGGGAAACAAACCCTATATGTAGAGAGGTGGTAGCGGTACAGAAACTGCTGAGCAGAAATGTCAAGCTTTTCTTAGCTACCATCCAGGCTAAAACAGCCCTACTGGAAGAGAACGAATAGGCATCATGGCTTAGCCAAGGCGCCCAACCTAACCGACCGTTGTAACCCCTGGTCCACAACATCAGGATAGGAACGATAGACCCCAGGGACCCCCTCATCTTAAAGAGGATTTGGGAACAAAACCGAACCCTCCATCCAGGACTTAAGGTTAAAAAAGTCGCATGGAGGAAAAGGAAAATCGCAGAAGGAAAGACTGTTGGGGTCTGGGCCCTGGTTATGTGGATCCTTCGGCTCGCCTAGGATCCTGCGTACGAAGCCTTGGCAGGACTTTATAAACTCCGCCGGCCTCTGCCCCCTTTGTTCTTCTTCATGCTTCCTTCTGTCGCTAGATAGGAATACAATGCTTATTACTTGAGCCTCTTCTATCTCCTTACTAAGACCCACTCGGCTATAATTCTTAGCACCTCCAAGGCTCCAACGCAGGAACAGCAAACAACATTATCAACAAAGGCTTAACATAGGTACACTATCCACTCCGCAAAATACTACCACTCCGCGTTCGCCACAACCCAATGCTACCAATGCCAAGGGTTTGGACATATTGCAACACATTGTCTCAAGGAGGCCAAATCTGGTGTCACGGGCAACCTTCCCCTCCGGGCCATCCTCGGCCAAATGTTAGGCGGTTGACTCGTTCATGTTGTAAACTTTCAAAATTTCTAAAACATTAGTTTCTTCCCGTCCTGATGTTGGCTGCTCTAACAATCATGATCTCACTGATATTTAGGCAGTCGACCCACGAATAGTTAGGCGATCGATTTGCTAATTTTTTCAAAAACATTTCCCCCCAAATTTTTTTAAATTTTTTTGAAGTGTCTTTTCGCGATTTGGCTGCTCTGACAATCATGATCACACTGATAT